>CAIGRP010056629.1:0-16092 GCA_903798385.1 Fraxinus cuspidata
AAACTGGTCCGTTCAGGCCAGAAATGGCATGTGCACGCGCAATGTATATTCCATTTCCCGTGCGCCATTTAATGATTTTGTTCTCGGTAAATAAACTACATGCCCGTGCGCGCGTAACGTTATAAAATTTTCCATTTATTGCACTTTTGTCCCCAAATTTCATTCCTTAGTTATTTTTGTTCTTTCTTCATATTTTCGTCTTCCAACTTCATCTAATTTGCTTTAATATCTATTCAATCATCGATACTAGGCCCGAATCATAAAACTGGTCCGTTCAGGCCAGAAATAGCATGTGCACGCGCAATGTATATTCCATTGCCCGTGCGCCATTTAATGATTTTGTTCTCGGTAAATAAACTACATGCCCGTGCGCGCGTAACGTTATAAAATTTTCCATTTGTTGCACTTTTGTCCCCAAATTTCATTCCTTAGTTATTTTTGTTCTTTCTTCATATTTTCAATATTTTCGCCTTCCAACTTCATCTAATTTGCTTTAATATCTATTCAATCATCGATACTAGGCCCGAATCATCTATTAGCATTTTGCAATTTAGTCCCCGAACTTTGGATTATGTCCACATTAGCCAATTTTCTAATCCTTTTCTTCAATTCCATCGTTTTTCATCGAGGTGCACCTAACAAACAAAATATATATAAAATTAAACCTCAATTCCTTTAAAATAACAATACTTGATCCAATTTAACGGTATGAATAAGTGTATATATACAAAATTAAACCTCAATTCCTTTAAAATAACAATAATTGATCCAATTTAACGGTATGAATAAGTGTATAAAATATACTTATCAAAGAGGACATATAAATTGGAGTAATAAATGATATCTCGTTAAAACTTGTCAAAAAATATAGTGGGACAAAAAATGAGCACAGAAAAAAGAGTACAACTTTTCCCACTAATTTCAATTAATGAAATTTCTTGTATCAAATCATTCATGTCTTGTATGCCATCATCTTCAATATCACAATTCTAATACGAAGTATGTTTCATATTATCTTATTATAGCCTTCAAGCAATATCGTCTTTATAGATGATATTTATCGATCTTTATTTTTCTTTAATCATCATGATATTTGTTGAAAAAAATATTGTACTGTTGCTCTCTTCGGGGTTCTTACACAATTTATAACAAATAAAAAAAATATTATTTTGAGGAAAAATATCTTGTAGGTTATGGACATCATTGCAAAAATAATGTCTCGTTAAAACTTTACTAGGAAAAATTCCATAGAAAAATTCTAATGAAGGAAAAAAAAGTACATTATTTTTTTGAGTATGCTACAAAAGTTGCCTCATTAAAAATTTTCTCAAGAAAATTCGATGAGACGAAACATTAGTCAAGGAAAAGTAGTACAACACGTTTTTACTTCCCCTCACGATAATATTACTTGAATTATATACTATATACATTATTAAATCCTTTAGAATAGTTTTAATAGTCAGGCCAAATAAGTTGACTATAACCACATTTATTGTACACATATCAAACTCTATGAATATAAAGGATAATAAAATATTTATGATTGTATCAAACTTTATTTATTTATATAAGTCTTTGCACAATTTATTTTAAGTGTCGTGCATTACATATTACCACTTTATTTTAAGTGTTCGGATTGCATGTCAGAAACTTTAGATTTATCTCGTAAGTTCAATTTTGCTAGGATTGCATCATTTTACTTGACCAATTATTATACGTTGGTATTTTTCGAAGAATTTTCTTCAATATTTTTGCTATCATTCATAATGAAGCAATACATTATATAAAAAATGTCAACTTTTTTTTTATTCGATCCCATTTCTTTCTTCATAATGATATAACCTATTGAAATATCTCAAATTTCATTTTTTTCGGTACCAAAACCTCTTCAGGAATTTTATAATTTGTTATGTTTAAATGCTCACCAAGAGTATATGCTCATTAATAAGATCATATTTGTTCTCAATAATAATGATTTAAAAAATTAATTGAAGGCGTTTAAAAAATAATAGTCTTCATAGCAACTAACACTTATTAGAAGGTTGAGATTTAAACTCATTAGCATTAACAAGACACTTTCTTGATTGTATAATCTGAAAATTATGCTCATAACTTAAAAAAAATTGAGCAGTAATTTCGTAAAATTAATGTTGCGAGCACCATGCAATCATCTAGTATATGTATCATAAATGTTAGATATAAATAATATCTAGATGGTCAACGTAGAGAGTGATGAGATCCCATTTATCATCCTAATTAATTTTCAAAATAGAGAAAATTTAGTCCTTATTTTAGTTAGTGATAGTTAATGATAAATTTGCAATAAAAAGAACAAACGTCAAATAGGATTTTTTTAGGTTAAAGGATCTTCTGGTTCTTAGTTAAATATCCATATGAATTCAATTCTCATTTTTGTATCATTATTGATTCATTGATTGTCTAACTAGACATGTTAAATAATAAAATATTATAGTTATTGAACTTCTGGTTCTATACATTACTTACTTTAATTGTAGCAGTATCGACATAGTATCAATTATGACACATATTAGAAACTTATTACGTTTGTCTTTAATTTAATAGAGAACAAATTACCATCAATTGTAAAATTTTAATTTCCAAATAATGCAGTACGACTCTTCTGGAGTAATATATTTCTGGAATATGATATATACTTGGTTATGAATGTTTACAAGTAACGGAATAATTTATTTCACAAATATTGATACATTTAAATTAATCATAATATTCTTGTATAATATTAATATATATAAGTCATTATTTGAAATAATCAAATATTCTTCACGAATAATGGATTATTTGTATAGATGTTATGTTTCTCCTGGAGTATTAACTTATTTATTAGACTCTTATATAAAACTAATATTCGAGACTAATACAATAATGATTTTTCTAGAGCATTGAATACGATTTGAAATCTTACATTTAGTTATGCTTCTTCCATAGCAATACAATATTCTTTTAAAATATTGATTTGTATAAATTGGTTCAAACGATTCACCAATATTCTTCTGAAATATTTAAATATATGGATCATGTTTCGTTCTAGAACAAGATTAATTATTTTTCTAGTACATTAATTCAATAAAATTATACTTCTTCTGGAGCAATATGTCAATATTCTTTTAGAATGTTAAAATTGTAAGGTTATTCTCTTCACGAGTAGTAATAGTACCATAATAAAAACATATGCTTCTTTATGAGCATTAGTTAAATAAAAAAACTTAACTGATCAAAAATTAATAAATATTATATATATATATATATAAAGACTTTTACAGAATAGACTTACGTTGATTTGAAAGTTTTAGAGAATGTTCGATAGTTGACAAATGTCATATTCTTAAAAAACAAAACAAAAAAATTGTAGCACTTTAAAAATTTGTTGCTGTTCACACGGCTATTTTTCACAAATAAACCATTAGATTTTGATCTTAAACATTGGATTTGAAAAAAAAAAAAGAGTTGTTAACGACCTATATAAATTTTTTGACGATCGGACTATAAAACGTTAAGATGGCTGCAGCAGACTGTTCAGATTCTGCAAGTTTTCTGCTCTTCTATTTTTTCTCTCTATCTGCTAAATGGATGTCTTGACAATGTATCTTAAATCAATTTAATAGATCAATATTTCGAGAGCAATAGTACAATATTCTTTGAGAATATTGGAACATAGAAAGTGATGCTCTTCAGGAACAATAATTAATATTTTTTTGTTTGGAATATTAGCAATATGGAAAGTTAGTTTTCTTATAAATTACAACTCAAGATTGAGTTGTTTAATCCGTGCTTCTTCTGGAACACCAAAAAATTATTGTTAATCATACAGCATTTGCCTTTTAGAAGTAATAGCATAATATTATTATTAAATAATAGATTTTGTAATTTTTTCTATTCAGGATCAAATAATATTCTATTAGAATATTAACATCATACAAACTTGTGTTTTAGATAAACTTAAAAAATTCTTTTAGAATATTTCTAGATTTGTAAAGTTCCGATTCTGTTAGAATAAACAACTTAATTTCATAAAATGTCTATATAGATTGTATCTCGAATTGTATTATTTATTTGAGATATGTGCTACTTTTACAGAAAAAAATATTATTATTGTTGTTATTATTATTATTATTATTATTATTATTATTATTTGTTTAAAAAATGATAATACTATTGCTTAATTGAGATTGTAATGTCATGTTTCACCAAAAACATCGATATGAAATTCTTCTAAAATATAATATGGAAAAATGTTATACATTTTTTCAAAGTAATAATAGAATATTATTTTTAAATATTGTTATGTATGATTTTCTACTTCTTCAGGAGTAACAAAACAATACAAATATCATATTCCTCTTCAAGCAATGCTACAATATTGTTCTGAAATATTGATTTAGAATTTTTTTTTTTAAAGAATAACAATTGAATATTCTTCAAGAATATTGTACTGTAATATTGACCGAAAAAATTACGTTCAAGCATATATTTATTTATCATAAATTGGTGTAGTGATATCGATGTAACCAAATTGAATAATTATACATCTTGGTTATGCAATTTAATGTTTTCAGCAGAAAAGAAAGGTTTTGCAAATTCAATTGGTTAGAACCTCTTGCCATTTATTTATTTATTTTACGTCAACTCACTAGACATTTATAAGCACAAAGAGAAATAAAATTTTGCTAACTCAATTGATTAGAACTTCGTGCTAATAACATGTTATAAAATAAAAAAAAATAGAGATATCAATAGACTTGTGCACATTTCATTGAAAACCAAAAGTCCCATATTTATATAAAAGAATTAGGGCTGCAAATGATATAATAGTTATAATAATTAGGGTTGTAGGGGTATAATAGTCATTTAAAAATAATATTTTATTTACAACACTTATGATGTTTTTCGAAAAAAAAGTTCATGTGTATACACGTGAATTACATAAGAAAAATAAATAAACAGACAAAATGATGTATGTGCCCATGTTGCTAAATTTGTTTTAGAGTAATCATGTTCGGAACAAATCATCTTACGAAGTTTTCAGCCATCATTCAAAAATCTATCTTCGGAATCACCTTTATAGTAATAAATAATTTAAGTACATATATTTTTACATCAGGCAAAAAGCAGAATGCCTTTCACGACCAACCTAAGATAGAAAATTTCTCGGGAAAGAAACTTTAAAATAGGTTTGGAACATCACATCCTCCCCAGTCTTTTCCATCATTCGTAAAGAAAGTTTAGAAAAGGAAATATCTCGAAATGAATACATCTAAATGAATACACATATCAAACTTTATGTATTTAAAGGATAATAAGATATAGATTTATGACTGCATTCCTCACAAGATAATTTATTTATTTATACAAGTCTTTGCACAATTTATCTTAAGAGTCTAACATTATATATTACGACTTTATTCCAGGTGTTCCGACTGCAGGTCCCAAAACTTTAGATTTCCCACCTAAGTTCAATTTTGCTAGGATTTCATCACTTTATTTCACCAATTATTATACGTCGGTATTCTTCGATGAATTTTCTTCAATATTTCTTCTATCATTCATAACGAAGCAATACATTATATAAAAAATTGTCATCAACTTTTTTTATTCAATCCAATTTCTTTCTTCATTGAGATATATCAAATTTCAATATTTTCGGTACCCAAACCTTTTGAGGAATTTCATAATTTGTTATGTTTAAATACTCACCAAGATTATATGCCTCATTAGTGAGATCATCTTTGTTAATTGCTCAATTTTCTTTTGAAGATTTTTGCTTTAGAATCAAATGTCATCACTCTTCATATGTGCCATAGATTTATCAAATGCAATATTTAATAATTGTCTTCTTAGGTCGTCAATTCGAGTTGGAGCATTTAAAGTTGTTGTGGGAGATATTATTAATCTCTTCGATTGATAAATACATTTAGATGAATTATCTTTCGAACCACTGGTTCGAATTGTATTTTACGATGATCTAGATAATATAATAATGCATTGGTAGATTATTTTCAACTTCTTAATTATTTCTCCTAATGCTGAGAGAATTTCAGTCAAATGAACTACCTGTTAGAGCTTGAGATATTGCATAAATGTTCAAACTATTCTTTAATTTTTAGCATTCTTTACTTTTCATCTAAATGGATTGTGGTAGATCAATTATACAATAATTAGATAGAAAAATTAGGCTCTGATCACAAGCCAAATATGGTGGGGAAAACTTTGATGTTGGCATGATGCTACTAGCATTCTTTAGACAGAATTGGGAATCACTTTGTTCTCAATAGTAATGATTTAAAAAATTAATTGAAGGCATTTAACAAATAACATTGTTAAATTATTTATCTTCATATGAACTAACACTTATTAAAAGGTTGAGATTTAAACTTACTATAATTAACAATTCACATTATAGATAATTGTATAATCTGAAAATTATGCTCATAACTTAAAATTTGAGCAATAATTTCGTAAATTTAATGTTGTAAACACCAGTAATCATTTAGTATACGTATCATAACTATAATAATATCTAGCTGGTCAACGTAGGGGTGACAGGATCCTATTTATCACCCTAATTAATTTTCAAAATATAGGAAATTGAGTTCTTATTTTAGCTAGTGATAGTTAATGTCAACTTTACAATAAAGATAACATCATACATGAATTTTTTGTTTCTGGTTAAAGAATCTTCTATGAATTTCAATTTCGTATCATTATTGATTCAGTGATGGTCTAACTGACATGTCAAATCATAAAATATTATAGTTATTGAACTTCTTATTCAATACAGTATCTATATAGAATCAATTATGACACATATTAGAAACTTATTATGTTTCTCTTTAATTTAATAGAGAATAAATTACTATCAATTGTAAAATTTTAATTTCCACATTATGCAGTACGACTCTTTTAGAGTATCAAAATATTCTATTTCTGGAATATGATATATACTTGGTTAAGATTGTTTACAAGTAATATAATAATTTTATTTAGGATATTGATACATTTAAATTAATCATAATATTCTTCTTATAATATTAATATATATAAGTTATTATTTGAAATAATCAAATATTCTTCTAGAATAATGGATTATTTGTATATATGATACATGCTTGGTCATGATTGTTTACAAGAAATAAAATAACATTCTTCAAGAATATTGATACATTTAAATTTATCACAATACTCTTCTATAATATTAGTATGTATAAATCGTTATTTGAAATAATCAAATATTCTTCTAGAATAGTGGATTATTTGTATATATGTCATGCTTTTCGATTAGCATTAACTTATTTATTAGACTCAGACTTATATAAAATTAATATTCGAGACTAATACAATATTGATTTCTCTAGAGCATTGAACACGATTTGAAATCTTACATTTAGTTATGCTTCTTCCGTAGCAATACAATATTCTTTTAAAATGTTAATTTTTATAAATTGATTCAAACGATTCTGCAATATTCTTCTGCTGGATAATGTTTCGTTCTAGAACAACTAATAATTATTCTTCTAGTATATTAATTCAACATATACTTTTGGAGCAATATGTCAATATTCTTTTAGAGTATTAAAATTGTAATGTTGTGCTCTCCACGAGTAGTAATAGTATCAAAATAAAAACAAATGCTTCTTCATGAGCATTAGATAAATAAAAAGACTTAACCAATCAGAAACTTAATAAATATGATATATATTAAAACAAAAAGACTTTTAAAGAATCCACTTACATTGATTTGAAAGTTTTAGAGAATCTTGAATAGTTGACAAATCTCATTTTCTCAAAAAAACATAAATTTGAAAAAATTCGTAGCACTTTAAAAATTCGTTGCTGTTCACACAACTATTTTTCACAAATAAACCATTAGATTCTAATCTTAGACATTGGATATGAAAAAAAAAAAGAGTTGTTAACGACCTATCCAAATTTCATGACGATCAGACTATGAAACATCGAGATATTAACATTTGATTATAGTTGCTGCAGAGTGTTCAGATTCTTCAAGTTTTCTGCTCTTCTAATTTTTCTCTCTATCTCTGCTAAATGGATATCTTGACAATATATCTTAAGTCACTTTAATATATCAATATTTATACTTTTCCGAGAGCAGTAGTACAATATTCTTTGAGAATATTTGAACACTGAATGTTATGCTCTTCAGGAGCAATAATTAATTTTTTTCTGGAATATTAACAATATGGAAAGTTACTTTTCTTATAAATCACAACTCAAGATTGAGCTGTTTAATCCGTGCTTCTTCTGGAACACCAAAAAATTATTATTAATCATATAACATTTGCCTTCCAGAAGTAATAGCATAATATTATTATTAAATAATATATCTTGTAAATTTTTCTATTCGGGAGCAAATAATATTCTACTGAAATATTAACATCATATAAACTCGTGTTTTAGATGACCTTAGATTATTCTTTTAGAATATTTGTAGATTTGTAAAGTTGCAATTTTGTTAGAATAAACAACTTATTTTCATAAAATGTCAATATAGATTGTATCTCTGATTGTATTATTTATTTGAGTTATGTGCTGCTTTTAGAGCATGAAAACAAAAAATAATAATAATATTATTATCATCATTATCATCATCATTTTTCGTTTAAAAATGATAATACTATTGCTTATTTGAAATTGTAATGTCATGTTTCACCAAAAACATTGACATGAAATTCGTCTAAAATATAATATGCTCAATGTTGTACATTTTTCTAAGTAATAATAAAATATTATAAATATTGTTACCTATGAATTTGTACTTCTTTAGGAGTAACAAAAAAAAATACTAATATCATATTTCTTTTCAAGCAATGCAACAATATTCTTCTAAAATATTGATTCAGAATATTTTTTTCAGGAATAATAGTAGAATATTCTTCAAGAATATTGAACGAAAAAGTTACATTCAAGCAAATATTTATTTATCATAAATTGGTGTAGTTAAATCGATATAACCAGATAGAATAACTATACCTCTTAGTTATGCAATTTAGAGTTAAGAAAATACAGATCTTTTCTTTGAGCAGAAAAGAAGAGTTTTATAAATTCAATTGGTTAGAACCTCTTGCCCCTTTTTATTGAAGGATTTTTTTGTTACCTTAACTCACTAGAGATTAAGAAGCAGAAATAGAAATAAATTTTGTTAACTCAATTGAGTAGAACTTCGTGCTAATAACATGTTATAAATTAAAGAAAATAGAGAAGTCAATAGACTTGTGTGTGTTTCATTGAAAACCAAATGTCCCATATTCATATGAAAGAATTAGGGTGGCAAGGGATACAATAGTCATAATAATTAGGTTGTAGGGGTATAATAGTCACTTAAAAATACTATTTTATTTACAACACATATGATGTTTCAAAAAAAAAAAAAAGAGTTCCTGTGGATACACGTGAATTACACAAGAAAAATAAATAAACAGACAAAAAGATGTATGTGCTCATGTTGCTAAATTTGTTTAGAATAATCACGTTGAGAACAAATCATCTTACATAGTTTTCAGCCTTCGTTCGAAAATCTATCTTTGGAATGACCTTTACAGTAACTTTCTTCCTTGTATCATTCACAGATACAACCTAGAAGTATAATCATAATTGAAAAAAAATGATAATAGGTTTTTTTGATAAAAGAAAAAAATCAAAGCAATTGAATAGCCATAAAAAATACACATAAAACTACATATATTATTATTATTAATAATAATTTGAACATCGCCATTATATTTTCCATTCTTCACAAGTCGTCCACATGCCCTCAGAGGTTGCATTGGACTTGCTTCTGACCGAGTGCAAATGATGAATTTTGTTGGAGGAACAGGGATCATTTGGCTTGTATATACTGATAGCCCAAGAATATCTAACCAAGAGAGGGGTGAATTAATTTTTAAATTTTTTTCGAATATTTAATATATAATCGAGCATGTAATAACTATATACATTAATTCAAATAAGAAGCATGAATATGAAAGCAATGTGTAAAGAGGGATAAAGAGTGCACACAAAATAATTATGGAGGTCCGATTCAACGCAATAATCTACATTCTCCATTACCAAGCTCTCGGCACGAGCAAAGCCAATTTCACTAGATTGATTGACTTGTGTTGCAATCTAATCATTTACAAAGTTTTCGATGACTTACAAAAAAGGAGCACCGATCCTTATACAAGGTTGAGCTTTACAGTACCTCAACAAGACACAAGTTTAAAGAAAATTGATTATCCAAAATTGAAACTTCTCTCTTAATAAATGATATGTCACAATTAAGTATCAAGACAGAAATAGACTAACACTTTAACAAATAGCAATGAATGAAACTCAAGTGTTAGGTATGAAAAAATTTGAGTTGTAGAATGATTTTCAAAAGTTAATTTGATCAAAAGTTTTTCAAAACTAAAATGATTTAATAATAAATGGGATGAGAAATCAATACAATTTTGCTCCAAAATATCTCACTTGAATGCCCTTGAATGTGTGTAATTGAATGTGAAGTGATGTGGTACTTATAGCAGTCAAAATGAAAAAAAGTTCTGGTTAATCGGACGTCGTTGTTGTGCGTATGACGTGAGAACGGTTAGAACTTTGACCATTGGGGCCACCGGACGTCCGCCAGAAAAGAAATTTTCGATTTTCTCTTTTCTATATTATTTTAGCAAGTGTAAATTCTTGAAGGACACATTCACTTATCTTTTCCAAATAAATGTCATTGGTGAAGTGAAGATTTTGTCATATCGAAAATAATTTTTATGAGAGCGTTTTTGTGATTATCTCATGCATAAAAATTTAACTTATGAACTTGTTGTGATTCATTACTAAGAATTGAAGTGTTTTAACTTTTACAAGTGAGTTCAAATATATAGTTCTAATATCTTCAATTGATTTGGCTCGAGCGCACGATTTGTTGCTCGATTTTGAACACGACGCAAGTACTTGATTTGTCTCCGATTGTTTTTGTGGCGAATACTCAATTGAGAATGCTTGAATTCCAAGCTTGATTGTGAATGTTCCAATTCCATGAAGTTCGCAACATGTAACAATGAAGACTCGAATGTAAATGTTAGAGATAAAAAACACTTTGTTCATTATAATCAAAACATAAGATCGACCATAGGTTAAAAATTTTTATTTTTATTTTTTTTTTATTATGACAAACACGATGATTTGCAAAATAAGATTGAGCAATTGATATCAATTTATCATGCAATTCGCATTCCCCCTGTGTGTTACATTCAAAGTATATACATGATTTTGCCTTTTTCCCCTTTTTTCATATATTCCAAGCATATTATCAAAGCATGCATACATATTCATCTCACTCGCATTTCCCCTTTTTACGTAAACAAAAAATATAAGTTTTATGAGATGTCATGTAGAATGCACAAGTTTTATGAGACCTAATGCAATAGTTGGAAAATCCAGTTTTCACGTAGCGAAAAATGAATTGACGGTAACAAAGATCAAAAAAGTTTACTCTTCTCGATGACATGTGCAATGATATTTCGTAAAACTTTACAAGGAAGAGTTAGTTAAATTGCACTAAATTTGGTGATGTTTTCAAAAATATTTCCGGTTACTTGATGACATGCCTCGAAATGGTCATATCATTCATAAGTGGGACGAGTTTTATAAAGAAAAAATTGAATATCACATGCCTCAAGCACAATAATATCACAAATGAGAGCTTTGTTGATGGTGATACGAAGATTTTTGAATAAACATGAAATCGCATCCAAGTGAGGAGTAATAACCATATTTTGATAAAATTCTTTCTTAAGGTAAGGATATACATGTTCTTCTAGAGTAGTTATCGACACCCACCCCATATTTTCAAAATACTCTTCAATATGAAATGCAAGCGCTTCAATAATAAAATCGGAAAAATCAATATTTTCACCTATTAAAATGGGGGATTTTTCAAATAGATTGGTCGGCACATAGGGCTTTACGTCGAATTCTTTGTCGGATGATGGTGGAGGAGATTGCCTCACTGTGCTCTTGAGTCTTTTTCCACTTTTCTATACCCCAACATTGTAAAAACTGGAGAAGGAAGGAAGGAAATGGACGGGTTCGGATTTTTGAAAAAAAAAAGAGATTTGGTGGATGAAAAATTAAAATTTTTGGAGATGGATGATGTAGAAGTAGTGGGATTACACAAATTGATAGTAAATTGAAGAGTGGAGTGAAGGATTGAGGACAGGGAGGAATTTGAGAGAAAAGTGGAGAAGAAATGAAGAAATTGGATCTAGTTCGCGAAATTAGGGATTTTATTTGCTAAGTAACGGACGTCCAGTCTCCCTTTTTTAATAAAACACACTAAATCATGTAAATATAGTGCAAATGAAATAATACGATAAAAACATGGAAGCGCATGTAGTTATAAATTTAATTATATACTTCAAATTCATAAATAAAGCCTCAAAATCTTCAAATATGTGAGAAATCATCAAGTGCTAGAGGTTTTGTGACGATATTGGCCAACTGATTTTCCATGTTTACAAATTCTAACACAGTATCACCTTTTTTAGCAAGATCTCTTAGAAAGAGATGTCTAAGTTCAATGTGTTTCATCCTAGAGTGTAAAATGGGACTTTTTGGCAAGTTTATGGCACTAGTGTTATCATACATAATGGGTATATGATCAAAAAATAGGCGATAATCACTAAGTGTTTGTTTCATCCATAGAACGTGTGCACAACAGCTAGCGGTTGAGATATATTCAGCTTCAATAGTTGACAATGTAATGGAATATGTTTCTTGCTAAACCATGTTACAAGTGCAAAGCCTAAAAAATGACACCAACCACTAGTGCTTTTACGATCGATTGTACATCCGGTCCAATTGGCATCCAAATAGCTAAGTACATCAATGTGAGTGTCCTTGGGATACCAAAAATCTAAAGTTCTAGTGCCACTAAGATATCTACAGATTCATTTCACGACATTAAGATGAGATTCTTTTGAATTCAATTGAAATCTAGCACATAGACACACACTAAACATAATATTGGGTGTACTTACGGTTAACTAAAGAAGGGATCTGATCATACCCCAATATTTTGTTATATCAACGAACATACCTTGATCATTCATGTCCAATTTTATGGATGTGCTCATAGGGGTGTTATTGGCTTCAAATCATCCATGTCGAACATTTTGAGCATGTCTAATATGTACTTATTTTGATTGATGAAAATGCCATCACAAGTTTTCTTAATTTGGAGACCGAGGAAGAATTTAAGTTCTCATATCATGCTCATTTCAAATTCCATGCTCAAGTACTTAGAAAACTCTTCACAAAGATAAAATATAATATCATCAATATAAATTTCAAAAATGATCATATCGTTCTTTTGAATTATAACAAAAGAGTGGTATCCACTTTTCCTATTGAAAAATTATTTGAAATTAGAAATTTGCTCAATCGTTCATACCAAGCCCTAGGAGCTTATTTTAGACCATAGAGAGCTTTTTGAAGTTTGAAAACATAGTTCGGATGTTTGTGATTTTTAAAACCAAGTGATTGTTTAACAAACACTTCTTCTTGAATAAAACAATTAAGAAAAGTACTTTTGACATTCATTTGATAAAGAGTGAATTTTTTATGATAAGTAAATGCAAGAAGTATGTGAATAGATTCTAATCTAGCCACTGGTGCAAATGCTTCTTCAAAATTGATGTGTTCTTCTTGATTGTAACTTTGGGCCACTAATCTAGCCTTGTTAGGCACTTTTATTCCATTTTCATCACGTTTACTTCTAAAGGCCAATTTAGTATCGAAGACGGTTTGATCATTTGGTTTAGCAACTAAATCCCAAACATGGTTTCGTTCAAATTGATTTAGTTCTTCTTGCATAGCTGAATCCAAAATTCATCAAACTTGGCCTCTTTGAAGTTTTTCTATTCAATTTGTGAAATGAATGCACAATTACTTAAATAATTTTTAGTAGAGGCTCTAGTATTAACACCTTTTGATAGATTGCCAATGATTAGTTCTTTAGGATGAGAAGGAACAAACCTCCATTCTTTTGGTAGCGGTAAGTCATTTTGGACTTTGGTTGGCTCTTCTTCGCTTTGTTGAATATTTTCTCCTTCTTGATGTTTATCATGTGGATCTTCCTTATGTTGATATTGAATAGTCATTTATTTGAACGGAGTTTCTAACCCTACATCAAAGTTAATACCTTTCTCATGATCAAGAGAGTTAGTTTCATCGAAAGTGATATGCATGGATTTTTCAATGACTAGAGTTCTTTTGTTAAAAACTATAAACTTTACTAGTCGATGAATATCAGAGAAAAATTCCAATGTTGGATTTTGAATCAAATTTCCCANCAATGACTAGAGTTCTTTTGTTAAAAACTATAAACTTTACTAGTCGATGAATATCAGAGAAAAATTCCAATGTTGGATTTTGAATCAAATTTCCCAAGTTTTCTTTTGTATTCAAGCTAAAGTATTTGCATCCAAAGACTTTGAAATAATCAATATTGGGAATTTTATTTTTCCAAAGTTCGTATGAAGTTTTGGTGTTCTTTCGACTAACTAAAACTCTATTGACAATATAGCAAGCGGTGTTAACGGCTTCGGCCTAAAAATATTTTGGCATGCTATTTTAATTTAGCATGGTCCTAGCCGTTTCTTAAAATGTGCGATTCTCCCTTTCTACTACATGATTTTGTTGAAGAGTTCTAGAAGCCGAGAAATTATGTTCATATCCTTTTTCATCACAAAAATCATCAAAGGCGAGATATCAAATTCTCCACCGTGATCACTTCTAATGGTTGTAATAGGATATCATTTTTCATTTTGAACTTTTTTTACAAAATTGTTTGAATACTTTTAAAGCTTCATTTTTCAAGATCAAAAAAATGACTAGAGTTCTTTTGTTAAGAACTATAAACTTTACTAGTCGATGAATATCAGAGAAAAATTCCAATGTTGGATTTTGAATCAAATTTCCCAAGTTTTCTTTTGTATTCGAGCTAAAGCATTTGCATCCCAAGACTTTGAAATAATCAATATTGGAATTTTATTTTTCCAAAGTTCGTATGAAGTTTTGGTGTTCTTTCGACTAACTAAAACTCTATTGACAATATAGCAAGCGGTGTTAACGGCTTCGGCCTAAAAATATTTTGACATGCTATTTTAATTTAGCATGGTCCTAGCCGTTTCTTAAAATGTGCGATTCTCCCTTTCTACTACATGATTTTGTTGAAGAGTTCTAGGAGCCGAGAAATTATGTTCATATCCTTTTTCATCACAAAAATCATCAAAGGCGAGATATCAAATTCTCCAACGTGATCACTTCTAATGGTTGTAATGGAATATCTTTTTTTCATTTTGAAACTTTTTGCAGAAGTGTTTAAAGGTTTTTAGAGCTTCAACTTTGAGACTTAAGAAAACAAACTTGGTGAATCTAGAAAATATCAAAAATGACGAAAGCATAGTTTTTCCCACCTAAACTAGCGGTTCTTGATGGTCCAAGAAGATCAATGTGGAGTAATTGGAGTGGTTTTGTAGTAGATGAGTGTAATTTGTGTTTGAATGAACTTTTTACTTGTTTATCAAATTGACATGCATCACAAATTTTGTCTTTATCAAACTTTAAATTTGGTAAGCCTTTGACAAAACCATTTTTGGAGTTTTTTAAAAGAAGATCCATACCAACATGACATAATCTCCTATGTCATAGCCGAGTATCTTTTTTCAAACACACTAAACATTTTTCATTATTTTCAAAATTAACGTTTATGATATAAACATCTTTGCTTCGACTTCCTATAAACAATACATCTTTAGATGTAGTATCCTTAATGAAACATTTAGAAGAATAGAATTTAATATGATAGCATTTATCACATAATTGACTAATATTAAGTAAATTATGTTTAAGGTTATTTACCAATAGTACCTTCTCGACGGAAGGGGAGAGATGATTACTAATGTTTCCAATGCCAATGATTTTTCCCTTAGCATTGTTCCAAATATGATATGACATTATCCTTCTTTTTGAAGTTTGATAGTAAACACCCACCATCCAAGA
>CAIGRP010056642.1:0-15588 GCA_903798385.1 Fraxinus cuspidata
CATTTGGAATATTTAAGGGACCATTATGTAATTTTTTCAAAATTGAATTTGGAATCATTGAACTCCACGACAATAGTTCAGGTTTCAGCCATTTTTTTCGCAAGTTACTGTTATCATCAATGAAAAATTGCAGTTTTTTTTCATATTTTTTTCAAAATTTCGAAAGGCCATAACTTTTTCAATTAAACGCCAAAAATTATGTTTTTTATATCGTTGGAAAGGTATCGAGAAGATCTATCAAATCATACTAAATGGTTATCATGAAACACAATTTGGAAGAAGTTATCATGTGATTAAGTTTCGGGTTTTACCGATTTTAGTGCAAAAAATTAGATTTTCATCCAAAATTTCGAATCATTATAACTTCTTCATTTTAAGTCCAAATTTTGAGTTCTTTATATGGTTGGAAAATTTATGAGAAGACCTTTCTAACCATACTAATCAAACTGTATGAATATGAATGAGAAAATAGTAGTAAAGTTTTAAAATTTCTGCAATTTTATATAGGGTTTCGTTTTTCTCCAAATTTATAAAACCAAAAATTCCTAAACTTTGTAGATATGATCATATAATGAATATTCTGTAAACATTTCGTGAATTTATGTTGCATATTTCATAACATGTCACTAACAAAGTTTCAAGTTTCAACAAAAATGGCATACATGCATTTTTCAATATAATAATTCCATTTACAGCAAGATAGTATGCAAGGGAAACAAGTTTTACGGCTCTGATACCAATGTAAGAATTCGCAACATTCTTTAACATGAGTTTCGAGTCAAAAAACTTATTTGAAATGATGAATTTCAAGATCTTTTTATGATTGAATCACCTTACATTCCAAAGCTCCAAAATCTGCATTTCTTGTTCTCAAATGGTCTCAATCCCAATCACAATGGAAAGTGATTATTATCCACAATCCAAGTGTCAATTTTTGTGAGATTTCATATCCAAAATATGGTTCAAAGGACTTTTCAATTTACAATTTTGGTGTGTATTTTCATAAGAATTTTCACTATTTTCATGCAATCTTCTTCTAATCCATAATCATTGGAGGTTGTATGGGAGTTAATGGTGGTTATAGGGAGTTGCATGTTTGAACTTTAAATTCAAATCATTCTCTCCAACCCTTTTAATAACTTGTGGGTCAGGTCATCCCACATGGACGACCCACGACCCGTATTTTCTAACAGATTAGAATTTAGGAGGAAGGTGATTTGGAGGTCATCCTCGATAGCCGAACCAACGAAATCTCATCCTCGACTGGTGCTTTCCTCTTTTGTCCATCTCGAGATTATAATCAGCAAAGACAAACTAAGGTCAAAATTTCTAAAGGCAAGAAGAACAAAAAAGAATTGGAGGGGGGATTCTGTAACAAAAGTCCGACTTCGAAATGGCTGGAGGCACTGATTAGGCGAATTCCAAAAAGCACTATCATAGTTACTCTGAACTGGAAAATAAAAGTCCGAAGTTTATTGAAGTAAATGTCTAGATCTTATGGGACGTTTGTTGGCGTCCAAGCTCATAAAACCGTCTCGAACTTATCTTAATTTAAGGAGAGCTTACGAAGATTCACTAGTCACTTCAAAGACGATGAAATAAGAGATCACCAGTCAGTCTCTATCCACATTAGGTCAACTCGTCAGTGACAACTAGCTCAACCTATACTCTCCGTCAGCCAGAAACATCATCATTGCAATATCGAACAAATATCTCTTAAATGTGTCATCAACACTAGAACGATCCATCCCAAAGCGACAAATGGCACCCATGACGTCAACACCTCATTTTCAGCCAACTAAAAATCAACAGTGATTACTTATGTAACAAGTAATCATAACCCAAGCCACAGCTATGACCTATGTACCATGATGACATGTTTGGTCAACCTCAACAACCAATCAATATCCTTAAATATGAACGGTAAAATGCACTTCTAGGTCAATTTTGTAGTTGATATAGTGTGGGAAGATTCACCCCCACAATTTCATGTACGAGCCTTGATGGCTAATATGAATAAATAATAGTTGCATCTTCCCCTAAAAAATAATAAGCGCCTTGACATTGTCCAAGTTTGGATAAATTAATTAATAATTTATATATTTCAATTAAAATCAATTATCAATTTCAACAATACATTCTTATTTACTATTAACGTGTTTAGTAGGGCTCAATTATCATTACTTATTTTTATTTATTTATAATTTAATTTGGTCATAAACACTTTTCAAACATAATTTTACTTATTGGTTTACCCAAACATAAAATGAGTAAAAATGATACTTTAAATTCCAATTTTAAATATTAATTGCACTTTAGTGACCATTTGTTCAATTGTTTATAAATTTTAAGAAAAACTGCAGTGGATGTCTCAAACTTTTTCATTAGCTGCAGATTATACCTTAACCTTTTATTTTTGCGACTGCAGTTCCAAACCTTTCACTTTGACTGCAGTCGGAATCCATTGGACAGAATCCGTCCAGTAATATGTTAGTCAACCCTGAAATTAGAAGTTTGTCTAAAATTAACAAAATAAGTGAGTGGTAAAATAGTATATTTACATTTTCTATATAAAACTTTAAAATAAAAAATAAAAATGATTGTTCATCTTTTCCACAATCCATCCCATCCCCACTCCTACCCCCATCGACCACCACTGCCGACCCAAATCTCAAACTACAATGCAAAAATCTCACTCAAATTCAGAAAAAAAATTAAAAAATTTGCAGACACTTTTCTCCAACCATGAGTGCAATTGAAAGGTGCAATTGGAGCCTTAAGACTTAAATTCAATATATCACCCAAATCCCGCAACAATTGTTGATGCCGCTACTTCACCTACAAAATATGGTGGGAAGCCAAAATTTTGTTGTTGCTCTTGCGCAAATAAGATCATTTGATGTTGATGATTTTAGTGTGGACGGAAAAATATTGAATTCATCAATGCTGGAGGTTGAGAATTATCAATGACAAATGAAAAAGAAATAAACCTTGAAGATGAATGCTGAAATTTTACTGCAATGTTACCAGAACTATTAAAATAAAAAAATGGAGACTTCGGGATAAATTACCAACTTTGGCAAGTAGAAAAAGAAATTCAATTAATTATAAGAAAATAACAAAAACCCAATTGAAAATTTGATAAAACTTCAAAAACCATATTTTAATTTCATGAGAAACACAACAAAAATCCCAACTTTAAGAATCTATCGAGAACATAAAAAGGAGAAAAATGAGTTTGCGGTAAATGTAAGGCCGATGGATTTTTTGTTTTTGGTTTTGGGGAAATGTTGGGGATGGGGGTGTGTGATTATGGAGAAGACGAACAATCTTTTTATTTAATTATTTTAAAGTTTTATATAGAAAATGTAAATATATCATTTTACTCTAACTTATTTGGTTACTTTTAGTTAAACTTCTAATTTCAAGGTTGATTAACAGATTAATGGACGGATTATGTCCAATGAATTCCGGCTGCAATTAAAGTTTGGGATTGAGGTTATAAAAATAATAGGTTAAGGTATAATTTGTAGCAAATGGAAAGATTTGGGACCTCTACTGCAATTTTCCCTAAATTTTATGCACCTTGCTATTAGGGATGGCAACCCGCCCCGCCCCGTGAAGAATTAAAAAATAATAATTAATTAACTGTAAAAAAAAAAAAAAAAACACAAACGGGATGGAAAACGGGGCAAAAACCCGTCCTGACTAAGGCAAGGCGGGGCGGGGCGGGGCGGCCTGCCCCGAACCCGCCCAGTTGCCTACCCTACTTGCTATAGAAAAAAAGGAAAAAAAAGAAAGTAATTACCCTTCATAATCAAGGAAAAAAAGTAATTATGAACATGATTTTCTAAAGTTACTTTCCATAAACGGACAGCGAAAAACTAGTAAAAGGAGCAGAACCTTTCCAAAGACTGGTCATAAATTCATCTATTATACAGAGAAAAGTTTTTGGTCTCTAACGAAATGAACTGGATTCAACGCAAGATCTATCTTTACAACGTAACTTTTGGTCTCTATATGCTGGATTGGTGGGAGCGTTACCTCTTCAGTATCCTTTTTTGTTGTTGTTAATTTCTTGATTATTTGTGATTCGATTTGTTTCGATCTGTGTGTACGCGCGGTAGGTGTTTGTTATATGGAGGATGAATTGATGGGTTCTTTGGATTTGATTAGATGAAATATTTTGTTGAATTTGATTTTATTTGTTCCTTAATGTTTATCCAGATACACTAATACTTGTGTTGATGTGGTTTATTTTCTACAACAGTTCGCGGTACATTAGTGAGTCCTACAAAAAGTAAGTCAAGGATTCTCCCCATCTTTTTCTGCATGAATTGAGTTTTCTGTTTCATGATTCAACAGTGTAATTTATGTTTTTGTTATGATGTTATTGATGTAATTTTTCCTTTAGATGAATTATTATTTTCTTTGCAGTTTTATGGTTTTTAATTACCGTAGCTTTTATCTTGTTGAATTTGAGGCTTATCTTTGAAATCTGAATCTAGAATGTGGAATGGGAATGATCAAGTATAGCTGCAATGAGAAAAAATAAAAATAAAAATAAAATGAGAAACTTTTCTTGTCAAAATAATGTAATTTCAAGTCCACTGAAGTTATTGATTGATAGAACTCATTATATGCATAAGGTTGTAAAAATGAATCTGTGAATATTTGCTATTATAATGAACTCATTTAAACAATACGATGAATTTGATTTCGTTTTACTTTGAATCCGTCTTCCATGTTCTTTCTAGACATGGAGAGCTTCCATATGCTTAGTGAGTTAGTGTTTTACGTTCAGGACCTCAGGTCATTTAGATATATTTGGAAGTAATTTTTTAACCAGACACAATAGAGGCACTGTACGGAGATGGTATAGATATTTCCTAGTGGGATAAACTTGCACATGGACATTGTGCATACTTGCAGGGACCGTTACTGTAAAAGGGCAGACAGGGGAAGAGTATTTTCCGTATTTATGTTATTTATATGGACTAACATTACTAGGATTGTTGGTTTTTGGTTACAATGGTTGTAACCATTAAGAATGTACATTTAGAAGCAATCGTTTTTAAGATATCATTAAAACTGGGGAAAAGTACAATTATTCTCATTTTACAATCAAATTATCTTCCCTTTATTGAAAGCATGTCACTTGACATAGAAGCAATAACAGCGACTTGGTCTCAGTTGTTACAATCAAATTATCTTCCCTAGGTCTCAGTTGTTCCTACGCTTGGCATTTCACCATGGGAATATAATATGACTGCAAGGAAAACATCCACTACCCAATGCAAGATCTAATCGCTGCTTCTACTTGATCACCAATGCCTGCAGGGTCACTAAAAATTGCCAATGAAAAATAGCATGACTACAACCTATAACAAAAATCTTACACAGATAAATATTAGCACAAGTTATAGGCAGTTTTTTTTCTTTTTATTGAACATTAGATGCCTGTAGTTTGCCCAGTCATCTGACTTTCTTGAAGATTTTAAGCCTCAGTAGCAAAGAATGGTAGAATTTGAAATTTGCAAGTAAAGATTGGGAATCCTATGATGGGAAGAAGTCTATTTGGTTGGAAGGAAAGTGACAATGATAAAAATAGAGTGTTCCGCCTTTATGGATGGCAACGGGATGGGACGGGACGGGAATGGTCGGGGCAGTCATTCCCGTCCCCCTCCTCGTTCGGGTTCCCCCTTGCCTCGCCCATATCCCCGCTTGAGGGGCTGGGGCGGGCCCATTTATATATTTTTTATTTTTTCATGTCTTTACTTGGTGAAAGTCGTTACTCTTTTCCAATTTGTAGAATTGTCCAAATTCCCTTTAGAAAGGCTCATGAGTTTTTCTTACAACCTTATATCTTGAAATGGATTTTAAATGGGGCGGTAACATGTTCCTCGCCCCTGCCCCCGCCCTTGCCCCAGGGGCAACAACCCTCACCCCCACCCCAAGTATTATGCAAGGAATCCCTGCCCCTTTCGGGGCGGAGCCCGTGGGTATCGGGTTTATTTGTCATCCCTATTTGCCTTACGTTTTGCTATCTTTTTATTAAGTTCACAGTCGAGGGCATTTTGGTTATTTTCTAATTTGAAGTAGTTTTGGTCCTTGAGCCATAATTGAGATTTGTCATTGTTATTTTAGTTTATTTGAAAACCTGAATTATCTGGGATATATATTTGGAAATAATAGCGAGTAGTTTTAAGGTTAGAATCCTATTGTTTATTCTTAGAAGTCTATAAATATTTAGGTAATTGTGTTGAACCTAAAACAATTAATCAGCACCTATTCATCAAATACAGCGATCAGCCCCTGAACAGGTCAGAAGTTTTTTTTCCCAAAATGCTTTCACATCGATTCAAGTTTAATCCTAATTCTTGTTCACCCTTTTTCTAGGCAATCTATATGAAAATCCACCTTTGAATTTCACCTTTGAACTCTTTCTGAAAGATTTCCTATAGCTGTTCTGCATCAGCCCCCCATGTATCTTGCACCGATATGGCTAGTGTAACTGTCAAGAATGAATATCTCCATCAATCTCATATTGATAGTTCATGCCTTACATTCATCCTACAATTTGCTCAGTGTGGACGTCTTTGTGCCTTTTCTGCTCTCAAATATTTACGTTGAAATAATGTTTTGTTGAGATAATGGAAGTAGGCAATTTTACAGTCCGTCAAGATGTTTTGCAAGAACTGGATGTCTAACTATATTGTGCTTTCCAAGGTGTCAGCAAAACCTTGCCATAGTAGTATAGTGCTCATATTGTCCTTTGCAAAATTTAGAGTTGTTTTTGTTGTTATTGTTAGTATTAAATGTGCACGTAATTCCCTATTATTTTGTTTTCTTGAAATTTTTGCTTGATTTAAATTCCTCCAATATTGCTACAGGGAATGCATTTTGTTGGCTATTGTATCTAGAAAAAATTTCAGTTTGGAATGAATTGGTTGCTAAAACGAGAATTTCCATAGTACAGGAACAGTGAGAAGAAAGAACTGGAAGTCCACTCTCTTTTCTCTCTTTTTAATTAGAAGTGCCTTTACTCATACTTTTTTTCTTCTTTCCTGTATTTATCGGTGAATTTGGTACTTTGAGAAATCTTTACTTCCTACTATTTTTGGTAGGATAGAATACTAATCCAATAGTTAGATTTTAACAGAAACTGTTTCCAAAGATATGGAGGTGTAGAATTCATGCAGGGTGGATTGCCTCCTTGGAATATAGACAATAATGGCATGCTTGATACGCATTATTAGATATTAGATAGGATTGAAGAGGGCCTGACACTATAAAGAACAATATTTTAGCTTCTTTTCATTTTTAATACTATCCAGTAGAGTCCCGTCCACTTTACCAAACACATCATAAGCGGTGCTTGCATGAATGTGTCTGATCTCTGGAAAGGGCTGATACTATCAGGTTCCCAGTTTATATGTTCCATTTCTTTCGCATTTGACGCCTAAATTTGACTTCCCTTTCCCCAATATCAACACGCACTATACCTTGCAAAAGTTACTTATTTTGATAGAAAGGTACGAATTACTTTCAAAATGAATAACTTTTTTCCTTTTAATCTGAGAAATTAAGATGTCCAATCATGTTTGGAAGGAGGAAGTTACTTACAATTAACTTAATACTTTTCTTTTTAAGCTTAGCTAAACTACCCATAAAGCAATGCGGATTGACTTGCAAAATTCGGTGTTATTTATATATAGTACAATATTTCTCATTATTTTTCCTTCATTTTCTTAAATTTCTAGGTATCTGCAGTGAAGAATGGCGTGGCATTGAAATATCAATACGGAGGTTAGCAGGAAGGAATGGGTGAAGAATTATGATGTACACACGGCATAGTTTGCATTCAGTCGACATTTTCTTATATGGGATTTGAGCGTTTATATGTAAATTTACTCTTTTTTCCTGAAGTATTTGATATTGATGGTACTTTTGCTGACAGGCATCTAGAGAAGAAATTCTTGACTTGGTTTGAGATGAAATATGTTTGCATTTGATAGTCTTTAAACCGCGGGGAAAGCAATTTCTTATTTTGTTCACCAATCGATCAAATTTCAAGCTTGGTTTTGGAAGGTTGCTTGAGAGCGAATGTTAAATTATTCTGTCCTTGATCTTATTTGAAACAGCTCGATGAACTTTCATGGCTTGGATGTAATGCTTTGTTAAGAACGCGCCGTGGTTTCTCAACTTTGTCATACAAATTGTCTGGTTACAATTCTCATCGGGATCGTCTGCAAAATAGTCGTGTTCTTAAACCCAAAATTATTCTCAATATATCTCAGGGAAATTTGATACTTGTGTTGATATAACTTGGTTCTTGAACTTGATGATGGTAAGGTATAGTTCTTTATGACAAACCGACGTAATGTCTATGTTTGTCTAAAATTATTAATTTTTCTTAGTGTTCTAAAAGGAGCGTTTAGGTGTTGTCAAGATGTCGTCTAAGCGCGATACGCAGTGGAAACGCCAAGTTAAGTGGCTTGGTGCTTTATTTAGCGGTCTCGACAATCGTTGACCGATAATGCGTGCTTAGGTGCGATTATAATTTATTTATTTTTTTTACAATTCTTTTAAATTAAAACTTAAATGTTGATTTATATTTGAAACTTATCTTTTTGTTGGACACTTTTGAAAAAAATGTATAAAGTTTTCATAAATTTGTTTTAAATGTTTGATATGCATTCTTTTTAATTATTAAATGATTTTTTGATTGATTAGAAATTAAAATAATATTAAAATAAGAAAACGCCCTTTTTAGGCTTTTTTACGCATATGCTTTGCCTAAACTCGCCTAGCTTATAACTCGACCTCCACGCATAGTCACGTATTACACATTTTAGAACACTGGTCAGAAGATTTATTGCCAGAATCTAAATGAATTGATGTGATTGCTTGTAAATTAAATCACGGTAGCCTTGTTAAAATTTAGTTAATTCCAATGCAATTTGCCCAAATAAATAGTAACACTTTTTCAGTTCGAATAACTGTCTTTTTAAGTAATTTCAAAATAATTACTTATAAGTAGAGTCAAACAATTTAATTGATTTGCTGAACTTTGGAATAGATAATGACAAGGAAAAAGTTGAAATGAAATCCACCAAGCATTCCACATGAGTGGTATTGTATGGAAAAATAAAGTAACAAGTTTTAATTTTTGCTCTATTTGAACTTCTATAGAATATCAAATGCGAAGCAACCTAAAGTAAACCAGATCTGATGTTTTGATAACTTGGGTTGTGTTTGGCCTAGCTTCCACAGAAGAAGCTGCTTATTTCGACAATGTCACACGATACAGTCGAGAAAGCTAGAAAAGAAGTCAAATTAAACCTAAGCCAAACATGCCCATGTGGCAAGAAGACTGAATTCATTTTATGTTGAATGCTCGATGACTAAAATTTTCGTGAATGAGACTGAAATTGAATTCACGATGTCTGTTATGATATGCGCTAATACACCATCTCACTCAGAAAGACGAATATATATATGTACACACATACAATGTGTATATAGTCATTTACATTCATAACTTCTACAACATTAATGAATTTACATCCACATGGAGTTACATTCTTGATTGTTTACATGGGCATATAACCATATCTGGTTTAGTTTGCTTCAGTTCGTGAATAAACAGGCTGCAGATATTCAGCAATAAACACAGTCCAAGATCATTTCACTGGTGAAATCAAGGCAGAACACAACAACTAAAGCACCTCAGCATCCTCTTTTTCCCCTGCGCAATGGACAGTTCTCAACAAGATTAGAAAGGGTAATGCGGGTAACCTATATATCATGAACACAGACACCAGCACGAAATGAAGATGCTGTAATGTTTTAAAATAGTAGTACGATAGGTCAATTAAAGTTCTTAAAAATTATAGAATTATATAGTATATGATCTTTAGTTTTGCTTCGACTTGGAAGTTTGAACAGAATTAATACATTTCACCTCTGATTTTAAAGTTGGCATTTGCAATCTTTTGAAGTTAGCCAATGTTTGACAACCATTAAAACAAAACTCTTTTTTTGCTCAAACTCAATTTCTATCACACATTCACTCAATAAAATATTTTGCACTTAAATCCAAAAATTTTTCTACTTTTTAACCACACATTCTCCCAAAAAAAAAAAAATTAGTATTCAAAAACTCATTTTCCCCAAAAAACTCATTAAAATGTTTGTCAAACAGGGGCTAAATGGGTGGTCATTTGATTTATCAAGATAACTTCAGATCATGATAATCATGTTTGTTACTAGTGTCAACGAATTACAAATCTTCGTGTATCAAAAAATGCATATGGTAGATGTAAAACAAACTCAAGATGAAGTATATAGAGTTTTTTCTCACATTACTTTGGTAGTTTAAACCAGAGTTTGCTCCATCTATATTTCAAAAAGTCGTGTTAGGTTCTTAGTAGTACTCCACGGCCTTTTCTTCTTTTTACTTCACATAGATTTCAGTCTCTTTGATAGCTCCTAATTCTCAAGAAAGTATGGAAAAAAGATAGAGGCCTTTATACCATCCATTCAGAAGCAATTGGATTCTGTTCCAAATGTACTCATATGGCCTAGTTTTTTCATATTATATATTCTACAATTCTAGATCAGGGCTCAATTTTGAGTTGGTCAACCATTTCACATGTTCGTGATGTAATTTAGATTAGACACTGACTCGAGCATTAGTAGAAAGACAGCATAATTAAAAGCTTCCTTAATTCTACATATTAAAATTTATAAAATAGGAGTTTTGGTGTCCTTGACATGTTGAAGACACGTCCCTTGCTTGTCAGAAAACAAAATTATATATATATATAACATATTAAAATTTATAAAATAGGAGTTTTGGTGTACTTGACAAGTTGAAGACACGTCCCTTGCTTGTCAGAAAACAAAATTATATATATATATATATAGAGAGAGAGAGAGATGATATAACAAGCAACAGTCACATGACGCATCGATTAATTGGTTGATCATTTATTTCTTAGGACCTATCATGAATTTATTTACTAATTAATGGATGTAACATGCCACAAGTGCTTAACATAAATTAAGCATCGATGCTTAGTAGATTATTTTTCATATATGATGCACCGACAGAGACATGAGTGTCCGGCACGTATTCGCTGACACGTGATTTTTAAAAAAAGTACCGATACGACACTTCGCCGACACGTTGATTAAATTCTTAATTTCAATAGTATAATTTTAGTTTTATACTTGTTATTGGTTTTTTCTTGAATTCTTTTAAATTAGCATACCTATTTATTATTTATTAATGACTTTGAATTAAGAATATATAATATTTCTAATAAAAAAGAAAAATGATCATGGTAGAGTGTCTGAGTAGTGTCTAAACCCTAGTTGAAGTGTTCGTACTACAAAGAATGTAGGACAAGCAGCAGTCAACGCATGTCCTATGCCTAAAGTGTCCTAAGAACATAGATAACTCTACCTTAAGAGAAATGTCAATGTTTACTATATGTAATTACACAACTTCCTTCTTTGTGTCGAAGCTTATAATTGCTTATAAGCAGCGAGTCCTAATGAATGCGTGCTTCAAAAAGTAAAAGTTGTGGATTTTACGAATGCAAAGATAAAAATAGAGTTTGAATAGTTAATAAGCAATTATAAGCTTTGAAAACCATGCACTTTAGTATGATATGCTCCATGTGCATTGAATTTGACCATGTGGCATGATGAAAATATGTCTCTAGTGTGCTGGTAAATTGTTCCTGGTGTTGTATCTTGACTTTATATTGTCCCACAAGCACTAGAAATTGAATTTGTTCAATTCCACACTATAAGGTGACTATGTTGTTCTATCATCAATTTACAATAGGTTTACAAGTCCTACGTCAAAAGAAAGATAGCAAGGTAACCCCTTTGTTCTCATATATATATGAGCTTCCTTTTTATTTTTTAAGTGTTCAAATTTGGAAAAAGTCATACATTGTTTCGATGTGAGAATCTCAATTATGCTCACCTAGTCCATGTACTTTTGGTGGGGGATTTTGATTGGAGTACTTTGTACTCTTTTAGCATCCATAAAGTACGAAAACTCCTTTTAGGATCACTTTTTATGTCCTGTGCAATACTAACACTTCTACTAGGTCCACACGTCATGTTGTGTTCAACACCAATACTCATTGGACGTTACACAAAATGTAACTGATAAATCGTATACCATCTCCAATTTTTATCCTCTTAATATTTGTGACACTCGAGAGATACTTTAAAGACACTCCTCGGGCAAGTGTCTGACATATTCCTTATAATAAGAAGATCTAATATTAGAAACCCGTAGAAAGATTAATGAGCTAAGGAATGACTCCTATGCAGAATGATTGATTTAGTAAATTTTCATTCCTCATATCCCATATTCAAAAGTAGAAAAAATTAAGATATAATGTGTAAATGTGAAAGTTTAAAGAATTCAAATAGACGTCACCGATGTGTCTGCGTCTTACTTTTCTGGAAACGTGTTTGTGCTTCTTAGCTTAGTAGGTATTGTAGGAGATTCGAGATTGAGTACGTAGCACTCTTTTGTATTTTTCCCTTTTGTTTAGTAAAAATCTTCTTCTGTCCGCCAATGGACCTAAGCTAACTAGCTAAGTACCAAAACACAAAAATTTCTTATGTTAGTTTTCTCTTCTACATTTTGCCCAGAACTTAGTACCGAAGCTTTCACAACACACCTAGCATATCAAAAATTGCAAAAAGAATTATAAATAATAGGGACACTTCACTTATCGTGTTAGACTCGTGTAAATACGTGCCAGGACACAGAATACTCTCGTAGGAGTGATATAATACAGAATTACATTCTCTGGCATGTCAAGATCCATGTGCATTGAATTTGACCAAGGGGATACGGATCAAAACAATGCCAGAGTACACCTCGAAGAAAAATCTTATCATGCTGAGAAGATTCCATCATAAAAACTACAATAAATAAATTGCGTTTAGGTATGAAATGGTAACTTACCACACCAGGTTCATCATTTGGAGGTTTAGTCAAAAGTTCTTGTTCGTTTCCAATGCTGTAGCGTGTTAAGTCACTTTTGTGCTGCTTCCTATTGGCACGAGCTTGTGAAAACACTACTGAGTAATTAGTATTAGTCCCAGCCTTGTTATCCCACCCTCCAAATTCAGGCACAGCCTTCCAGTTTTTCTGCCAGTCAAGAAAAATAGCAATAAATAAGATCGGTACAAATTATGAGCAGATAATACTAACATTAATGTATGACATATTTGATGAAATCATATCATCTAAAGCTCGAGTGATTATGAAGTGGAGAAATTTTTTCATTCACATGTGATCATCAGAGGCCTGCCACGTGAATGTGCATTAGTCAATATCCCCTTGGTCATGAAGCACATTGACTAATGCATCTAGCATAAATTAGTGCATAATTATTTCATGACTATGTATTATGTGAATTAAGATCTTCTATGACTGCTAAAAGCCATGATAGAATACTATCCACAACGGGTTTAAAGACGCATCATATCTGTATAAGAGAGAATTGATCATCAATGATTAGAAAATGATAAGAAATTGGCTTTTCGAACACTGTTAAGGTGTTCATAAATCAATAATTATCCAATTCAGCTCCTGTCTTGCAAGATCAAAAGTTAGCACACTGAAGAAAAAAAGAGGCAATAAGATTACAAGAGTTCGCAACTTCAAAAAGCAATATTAAACAACTTACCTATCAAATTAGTGTAGACTAATTTATCTGGGATATTAAGCAATGAACACATTTCCTCATGATTAATTATAACATTAATTGAACGTATAAATGAAGAATCCAATCTTCTCATGTTTTGCTCATAGCTGGAGATCATATGCTCGGAAGGAACGAGGGTCGTGGTAGGTTGACAGTTAACATCATTAATTGTTATAAACAATTCATATGACATAGCCTACTAGTTGTGAAAAGGGATTCAGCCTCCAAATTTATTAAGAATAAAATGGGCAACAAAAATGTAGCAATCATGATTCACATTATCAAGGCAGTGATATAATACATTTGACTCCAAATTTACTATGAATAAAACGGGTCATCGAGAACATCGCAATCATGATTCACATCATCGAATTAATTTCCCTGTAATTGACAAGATGCCCATTCACGATAAAGTTCAAACAAAACCAAAATTTTATTTCCAATAAATTCAGAATCTACTTCATGAATAATCTTTCTCTATGCAGTAAAGGTTCAATTTAACTAGATTCGCAATCCGAAAATTCCAATGCAACATCATCTTTCAAAATTGCATAAACTAATTAATATACAGAAATGAATAAAAAAATTAACTTAATTATTTTGGAAATAGCCAAAAATTCACCTCCATAGAAAAGAGGAGAGGAGATTGAAGTGTGGAATATTTCGGAAGCAAACACTTTGATTTCCCTGTTCATTTACAAGGATCTATTTGGGGAATTTAAAGGGAAGATTCAATTTGAGTGGAAGTAAAAACATATTAATCTCAAACCATTAAATTCATAAATATTTGGAATTTTTGTTGTTCAAAATGAGAAGGAGGGAGGATTATTAGGTTAATTGGATGCATAATTCTCTCCCCAAACATTGACCGGGGTTTTGGCGAAAATAATCCCTAACCTTTACCTTTAATGCGCAAATGATCACTAACTTTTTCTCTTGGCACGTATATGCCTAAAGTAAATAATTTGGTGCGTTATTGGTCCTTTGTTGTTAAAAACACCAATGTACCATGTAAGCACATGTTTGGTGGATATTAGAATTAAATTAAAATTTCAAATCAAATCAATAACTAATTATAATTATACATTTTATAGAATCTATAACTTTTCAACTATATATTTTATTAATTTTTATTAAAATCTACTAAAAATTTAATTTTAATTAAGAAAATTTGTAGTTGGATCTCTAATATTTGCATAAGGTACAAATGAATCCCATACTTCTATTTTTTGTTAAAAAATTGAGGGGAACCAACTGTTCTCTTGTGTTTCAGTTTTGAGTTTTGAATTCATTTTGTGTTTTGAGTATTTGTTTTAAAATTGCTGAAAATGCGTTCTTTTTGTCATTTTGAAAAACTGTTTCTCAAAACATAAAAATGAAAAACGTGTTTACTTTGAAATTTTGATAATATTTTTTTTATAATATTTTATTCAAGAAATCTTATTATTCAATAAGTTTTAATAGTTTAATTTAAATATAGTATTAAATAACATATGAATTTTGAAGTTGGTGAATCTTGAAATATTTTTTCCCAAATATAAAAAACACGGCCTAAATTAAATTTTGCAAGTCATTGTTTTTGTCCTTGTACGTAACTNAATAAGTTTTAATAGTTTAATTTAAATATAGTATTAAATAACATATGAATTTTGAAGTTGGTGAATCTTGAAATATTTTTTCCCAAATATAAAAAACACGGCCTAAATTAAATTTTGCAAGTCATTGTTTTTGTCCTTGTACGTAACTTGTAACAAGAATTAACTAGCATTAAGTCACAACCAAACATAATCAAGTTGCAAAAAAGGGGAGCACTAATCTCATGTTGACATGGTAATAA
>CAIGRP010056652.1:0-66906 GCA_903798385.1 Fraxinus cuspidata
CTATAATAGTATTCGGAACAAAAACCTAAGTGACGGCAGTAGACGTTTAAATGTCGAGAAATCATACTAAAATTTTCTAATTTCCAACTATTTTACAATTGAATTAAAATATTTACAATGTGTGCGTCAAGAAGCTTAAATAAAGCTGCGGTCTTTGACACTTAGGCTAGTCGTGGTCAAGTGCTTGGTTCCCGCATCATATTGGAGTTCAGCCACCTTAACCACTTTCAACTTCACGCCTAGTACCGCCATGGAACACCCTATTTCTCTCATTCCAAATAACCTACAAGAGGTTGCAAAAAAATAAAAATAATAATAATAATAAATAATTAAATAAAATCCTTTGGGCAGTTGATGAAAGACGAGCAAAATTGCGTCATCCACTGATTCTCCAATGTACCTTTTAAAAAATGTCCCAAAGACCCCCCACTTTCCATAGCTGTTACTACACAAACATAAGAACACATGCATGTTCGTTTTACCGAGCCCACGACTCGAGCGAAGAGGTTCCAATGTGATTTTCCTCCTCAACAGATTTTCCGCAGATTAAAGGAAATTTTTGAAGAGTCTCCACACAAAAATCAAAAGCTTCGAAATTAGTGTTTCATCAAAATAATGACACACAATTGGTATCGGCACATCTAAGGTCACCAAATGTTCGAGAGTTCCTCTATTGAATCATTTTCCTTACGAACTAGAGTTCTCATTCTTCCCCACCTCACCAAGCAACAACCTATCCATTCTTAAACGAGTACATTCCCTTCTTCTCGTAGTGACATATCAAACAAGCATTCCTACCATCATTAGTCATATAGTGTTTAGAGGTTAACAAGTTCTTTCACCTAAGATATGGTTTCGTATTAGAAATGCTCGCCGATAGTGGCCTAGTTCGCACATGATTTGATAATTTTTTAAATCAAAAATCCTCGCCAGCAGTGGCATATGTTCGCATAGGTGAGCTCAAGATAGCATCATAAATAACGGTCAAAATTTTCCCAACTGACTGTAAAATTTGTTGATAAGAATAACCTCTGTCAATAGGGAGAAAATATTGTGAAATCATTTCCTCATTCCATTTATCTACTGCATTAATGAGCTCGTGTACATGGACTAGGCCTCTTGTGGGTCTTGATGTTGGTTTGAAAGATGGAGTTCGGTAGCCATGGCTCTCCAAAGATACTCGTCATCCTCCCATCACCAATCTTACATCTCACCCCTTTCTGAATCAACTCCATGTCCCACAAAATGCTCTTCCAACGAAAGTAAGAAGATGGCTCAAGATAGTTATGGTCCCCAAAAGTATTTATTTTTGAGGATCATAGTTGTTATTCAGCATTCGCCACACCTGTTTGGCCACTAAGTTCTCATTGAACTTTTTCATTTCTTGAAAACCAAGCTCGCCTCCCTCTTTCATCTCACATATTTTATCCCAGCTGACCCACAAAATCTTTCGTTGAACTGAATTCGACCCCCACCAAAATCTCATAATCATCAACGTCAAGTCATGGCACAAGGAACCCTGTAGCTTGAATATACTCATGACATACATAGGCACAACTTGAAAGACTGACTTAAGAACCTCCCATCCCCCTCCTGAGAAAAGATTCCGCTTCCACCCTTTTATCTTATTTCACATCTTGTCCTTAATCCCTGCAAATATTTCTCTTTTGCTTCTCCCCATCACTGATGGCAAACCCGAATATCTGCCTCTGCCATGTTCACTCGCATTATCCAGGGCCAACTGATTCTGTAATGCCTCCTGTGTTTCCCGCCCAACATTAGGACTAAACGTAAATGAAGATTTTTCCAAGTTCACCATCTGTCCAGAAGCAAACCTCACAGATGTACAATATATTCAGGATCGTAGTCGCATTCTGCGCCACAGCCCTGACAAAGAAAAGCATCTGCAAAAAAAGAAGTGGTTAACTCCGGGGACCTAGACGTGAACATTGCATAACCAGGAGCTCCCCCTCCCTTTGGCTGACTGAAGTAGAGAGGATAGCACCTTGGCAAACAGAAGGATGGTCTTCACTAAAACTTATGATGTTGATCGTCTACCAAATCTATTCAAATAGGAAGAAACAACGCAATGACTTAATTATATTAATGACAGAAGGTTGTCTGCATCCTTCAAATTTGTTAATAATCTTACATTGCTGACTTATACTTACCTATTAGCACTTAAACAAGTAAAACAATTTATGACTAACTAGACTACTAACAATCTTTTTATCAAATTAAACAGACTAAAATAACAAGAAAGAATTTAACCAAATTACTCGAATCAAAGTTTCTTAATCTTCATAGCCATTCTCCGCAACACATCCCCTATTCACTTCTCTGTCTTCTGCTCATCTGTAATAAGTTTATCTTCGATTTTCTTTTCCTCTTCTGTTTCAGTCTTAGTATCCACTTGTTTCTCTTCTGTTATCTTCTGCAATGTTTCAGTTTCTAAACTGTTTGTCTGATCAGGCATGATAGGTTTCTCTTCCGGTCTCTTTTCCTGTAGTGTATCGACCTTTGCATTCTCCACTGATTTCACTTCTTTTATCGTCTCAGATGGTTCAGTTTCTAAACTGTCTGCAGTTGGTTTTACAATTTCTTTCTTTTCGTTTGAGGCCTCAATAATATCAGCAACCAGTTCAGTAGACTTTACGTGTGCATTTTCTTGGGGCTTAGCTTCGGCCAGTACATCAGAGGCTTTTTTGGTTTCAGATGATGTTTGTTCTACTAGGTCATTTGTTGATTTATTGCTTTCACTCGATCCCAGCTTGCCGTCGTTCTGGATAAGCATTCAAACGATTTTGATTATCTCAGATAATATATCTCAAGCATTAGATTATCAACATTTGCTAATTTGATCAATTGAAGTGGTTCTATTGGACATGAATCAGAGTTCCCATGCAATATTGACATATATGTATGTTCTACTGAACTAGATGAGTCGAAATAAGAAAGACGCAAGAAAGTCTTTTGTCTTGTTCGGTCCATTGTACTAAACATGACGTATATGTTGAAGGCTCAGAAGTAACAACTACAACAAAATAAGCTACGTTCCCTCTAAATTTGGGTTTGGCTACATGAATTAATCAGTTATTTCCACTCAGTTCAGTTCATATCTACTAAAACTAGATGCTTAACAAATTACCATAGGTAAATTTAATTCTAATGTACCCCTCCCTCTCGCAACTTTATTTCCTATATGTTGAAGAAACAGATCCATTTGGAAAATTTATAAAATGGTTTTTATATAAGAGCAGTAAGAGGAATGATAGCGGGTCTCACAAAAGGTGTGGATAATAATAAATATAATATCCATATACTTGTGCAAGTGTTTTGCCTACTAAATTATGTCCAAGTTAATGTTATCAGCTGTTACGAGTCTTTTAGGTAAGCTGCATGGGATAACACATCATAGAAAAACAAAAGTTAAATTTTTATCCTTTTTCATTGACTTCATTTAGAAAAAATATTGTCATGATAGGAAAATAGGAGTTTATTATTTGGTATTTGACTAAATTAGATTTTCCAGTTGTTATAGAACTTGCCGCTAAATCCCCTTGAGGGAGATAAAGCGAAGGAGCAGTTGCAGAGCCATGATGTCAATGATATGGGACGAAAAATTGTCGAAAAGGTATAATATATATGTATTTTGTGTGTATATATTAAAACAATTTAAAAAATTTCTGCATAGCAAAATTTTCAAATGTTGCAGGAGCAATCGTCACTCCCACCCCCTTGTCTGCCAAGGAGCTTGTTTTTTGAGTATTTGAAGAGATAAGATAGTCCTGTTCATGTAGAACCTATAGCTAAAACTCCCTAGAAGGGGCTATTCTTTCCATGAGACGGGAAACGGTAAGTATTAGATCCACACGTTTAAAGTGCAATGCTGTTCATTACAGCGTACCAACCATGCCCATAAATTATCGAAACGAGTAGATCAATCTCTCTCTAAAAGCAACATAAAATTAAATGTTACTAAAAATGCTAGACAGCCTGGTGTCACTAATTTTACAACTGTAAGAACAAAACATGCAGAAAAATAAAGTGATAAACAAAAACAAAGAGAAAAAGACATGTTGTGGGTCATAAAATGAGCTGTTTAATTGTCCTTAAACCAAGATCCAATAAACTTTCAAACTTTATCACTAAGACTTCACGAGTTTAAGGATAATTAATCAATTAATTTATGCAAATATTTTATAGTTGATAATTAAACAAAGATAACAACAATTAACAGGCTCGAAAAGCAGTGTTTATTTTGAAAGTATTATTCGAATCTTTGGGAAAAAAAAATGCTAAGATGAATAAACAACAAATAAAATTAAGAATTTGATATGAAAACAAACTTCACGTTGTAAAATTAGTGACAATTCCAAACAAAGCAACTTATGAACAATTGGCTTATGCTTTCTTTATGCTTTGAATTCTCTCAACATCATTTAAACAAAAAAATATTTGTTTCTTTGCTTATTAAACATCTCCATTTTCAAATTGTTCACACACACACACACACACATTTCTATACAAAATCCAAATGATAATCAATCACATTTACTACAAAAAACCTAGAATTCAAGATTCTGAACATAAAAGGAATAATTGATCAAGCATTAATATATTTTTACCTCGAATAAAAAACCAAGGGATTGACGCTTGGGATCATTATCAGCCACCACCCTTTCATCCTTAGCAGCTTCTTCTCCAACTATCGCCACCTCTTTTGCCTCCACCTCCTCCTTCGGAACAGGCGGCGGAGCCTCGGTTTCATCACCCTTCGACACCTTTGGCTTGGTTGCACAACCTCCCATTTTCTCTTATTTTATGTTGCAAAATGATTATTTTCTACTTTATCTATATATATGTATCCATGTGTGAATATATATATATATTTTCTCTCTCTCTCTCTATCTACAAAATCTTGGTTAGAGAGAGAATGTGAGTGGCAATGAGAAGAAAATGAGATGATTCATTGGACGCGAATGCAACATTTCGTATTCATTCAATGGTACCGAGAGATTTTTGGTAGACTATTAGACATGGACCGACATTATAATTTTCAACTATTTTTAATTAGTTTTTTCCTTCACATTTTTGGTAATTTTGTGTTTTTCCTCTTTTAATAAATATCATTTGATAACTAATAAGTTAACGGTGTCTATGTGCGTTCACGTGTATAATATTTGAGGAAAATAATTGAAATAATACTCGACAAAATACTATCTAATATTGTGTAGATAATATGCGAAAATAATATAATATATTGTTGCACTCAAAATAACAAAATTTAGATGTAAGTTTCAAAAAAAATAAAAATAACAATTTAGATTTTTTTTAGTGTGAATATTTATAGATAGATTTAAAATGTTTTTGTTTAATTAATTTTCTCCTTCCTACTTAGTTCTTTTTAAACAATTAACTAGTATTATTACTTAAAGATGCAAAAGTATAGGAGTTACAATAAATTTATATAGATCAGATCATTTAATTTGACTAGAGAAAATGATGAACTTATCGACATTCCAATTAGTGTTAATAGAGTAATTTACCAAAGTAGTGAAAAATTCATGAAAATCCCATATAGCTAGAGTTACAATAGGATTATATAAATAAATTTTAGAGTTAATGAGAAAAAATGTTGGAACAATTTTCAAAATAAACACGAAATGAAAATATTATATGTCTTTCTCGAAAACTATGATATTTGCAAGACCAGTTTGTTAGAGGATTTTAAGGAAAACTAGTCAATGTTGAATGTGCAATTATGAATTGCTTTATAAGTACTGTAAAAGTAATACTTAAATATGCATGAATGTTAATTATTTTATATATCAAAAGAATATATACGTAACAATGAATGTTAAATTATTTATGTATTTCTAATTAAAAACTGGATGTTAATTAGCATACATGTAAGTGAATAATGAAATGCATTTTTGAAAGTGAAATTCTAATTAACTTATAATTAGAATTAAAAATATTGAAATGTATAAATAAAGATGAATATTAATTCAATGAATGTGAATGTTAATTAATTGACAATTAATAATAGGAAATTGCACACATGTGAAATTAATTTATCAGATGTGCATGTATATTGATGGTAACTAAATGGTTATATAAATTAAATACACATTGAAAAATGAAAATGTATTATTGAATAATTGAATTATAGTATGGCTAGAATCATCTAAAAAAAGATTCCCACTTGATATGATATTTAATTTAACTAGTCAAGGTTGAACGTGCATTACACGTTATTCTGAAATACTTTATAAGTGTTGTAAATGTAATATTTGATACCAATTTAACGTGAGGATTTGATGAGTCTCAGACGAACTAAAAAAACTAAAATTTATGATAGAAATTTAAGAGAAGAAAATTGTGGTATCAAAACTCAACTTCTATAATTCATATTTCTTGTGATGATGAAATACTATAAATGAGCAACATTTTTATACTACATTTGGCACATACGAATTAATTGCTAATGCATGAATTTAAACACATTTAAAATTCGTAGATACATGAATAGAAATAAATTCATCTATAATAATTCTAGATTCATGTAGTTCAACATTCATAAAATCAAGATTCATTGAGTCTAGATTAATGTGAATGCTAATTAATTGAGAACTAATAATAGAGAATTTATAGATGACAAAAAATTTGTAGTATTTATTACATATTGAAAAACGAAAAGTAAAGTATTATTGAAATAATTAAATTGTTGTAAGGTTAAAATCGTCCAAAAAATTATTCTCACTTGATGTGATATTTAATATATTATAGATGAGTGTCCACTGTTGAGTGAGATAAATAGTTCAAAACGAGAAGAAAAGACATTCCGACGAGTAAAGAGTTGGCCATGTTAGCTTAGTTAAGACCATGTCTGCAGACTATTTAAGTGTGGTTGTTGAGTCCATGATTCACTTTGAGAACTAATAAACAAATGTTTGTATTTCATTATTAAAAAACTAAAATTTTCTATCAAAATAATTCGACCCAGTTTAATAAATATTGACATAGTTCAATCGTGTTTGTATTTCATTATTAAAAAACTAAAAATTTCTATTAAAATAATTCGACCCAGTTTAATATATATTGACATAGTTCAATCGTGTGGACTGTTTTTGTAATGCAACGACGTACATTATCCTGATTGCGATCAAGTTAAAAATGCCATAAGAAAATGAATTCATCGAAGTAAAGTTCAATTGGACTACTCGACTAAGGTTGAGTTTGTGTGAACAATCTTTAGACATTGAAACAAATTCACATTAATTTGAGGGGGTTGGGTATTGGGGATTACCAGTGCTCTAAGTTGATAGCTTGGAAACAATGCTATCCATAGTATCGAGGATTAATGAAAAAAATTCTCCTTCTTGTTTAGTGCCATTTACTTGAATTTCTCTACTAATCATGGTATTGACTAATTGTGGCCTATACTTGTGATGTTAGCCTTTCCTTTTATCACATTCAAGGTTAATAATACGAGAAAATATCATTGATGGATTCCTATTATATTCTTTTCTTTGATCTTGATCATTTCAATGTTTCATTAAAAAGGTAAAAGAATTCATTGGTTTAGCGTGTTAGTCGATTAGTCAACTTAGCTCATAAAGGATATTAGAACAATGAAGAACTTTGTCGTATGCTGGTTACTTCTTTGATTATGCACTTCTTCTTATGTATTACTTCGTGTTATATATCATAATTGCTATTGAACTTTTTCTAATATTTCTCAGTTGTCATTGAATTTTAACATTTTCTAAGTTGCCACTAATTTTTTTCAAATGTTTCTAAATTGATTTTTGAAAGTTTTTCAAGTTGCTCATTCGCCACTCCATCGCTTGCCGTTTTAAAGCAAATCACTCATGTTTTGGTGACGTGTACACCAACATCGGAAGCTTGCCACATGTGAAAGCTCCATCTAATATGTCAAAAGTCTATTTACTTTTTAAAAGGCGATGAAGGGTGAAATAATATTTTTGTAAGTTCAGTGTTAAGTCTAAAAACTTTTAAAGTTCAATAGTAACTAAGAAACATATTGGAAAAATTTGGTGGTAATTCAAATTTTTTTAAAGTTCAATGAAAAACAATTGAGAAATTTAGTGACAATTAAATATTTAACGCATCTTACTCATAATGCCACGGAGCACTTCTGATATTGTACTATTAGTGTGAGCTTATATAACTCATATTATAACTAGGCAAAGAGTACAAAGTCATATACACGTATATAAATGTATATACTAATATACATGTATGTATGTGTGTATATATGTATGCTTATGTTGTGATAAAAGTATGTAACATGTTGTGGTTTGACCCAAATTCTAGAGGGTATTGGAGTTTAAATTAGAGTGATCTTGAAGAGATCAAAATTATGGACCGGAGGAAAAAAGTCGTCGCATTTTCGCCAGTTTGGCGCTAACCGGACACTCTAGCGAGCTTGATAGAAAACAACCCAAGATTTGGTCGCTCGTCTGGCGCTCGAGCGACGGGGCTGTCGCTCGCCTATCACCCTCATTTCGCTAAATTTCAATTGAGTGTATTGAGATTTTGTAAACACAATTACTATTGGTTATAGTGGATTTCTCCTCTCTTGTCCGTTGTTTTTTTCCTGTATTAGGATTCCACGTAAATGTTGGTATTTATTTTCTTCTTGTTTATTTTATTATCATCATTATCTTGTGATCTAAATTCATAATCAGAGCAATTTTGGTATCTTGTTTGTTGCATATCAAGTGATATTAGAGCAATTATGGTATCTTTTTTGGTGCATGCATTTGAGAAAATGCTTATTGTTTTTCATTGATTGTTCTTAGGATTTATACATGTACTCATGTAGATGCTAAAAGTAAGATTTGAGAGCATAGATACAAAAGAAGATTATAATGTACTAATGTACATGCTAACAATAAGATTTGAGAGAATATATACAAAATAAGATTATAACTCTCTGATGAACAATTTAAATACAGAAAATGATTAATGTAATTCTATAATCCTATCGACTGAGGAATTAAAATACAAAGAATTAAATTAGATTGTGTCCATATTTGATTCTGCAAGAAATTCAAATTAAATTAAAAATCAAAATCAAAATCAAAAATTAATTTTAACCACACAATTTATGAGATACACAATTTTTCAATCACACGTTTCACCAACTTTTATGAAACATGGGATAAATACAAAACTAATCCCTAGGAGTACAATAGAGAAATCATCATCAATACGAAGTGCACCAGGACTGGGGCAGATAGGGTGAGTCTAGCTTAGCAAGTTTAAAAAATAAAATGTAAGTTGGCCAAGAAAAATAAAGTGGAAACTAGTTCCCTTACGCCCTCATGTGGGGAAAAAAAATTAAAAAATACGGGCCATTTCGAAAAAAATTAAAAAATGTACTTCTATTAAATTAAAAGGTCCTAGGGTAAAATAATTATATTTGTTAGGCAAATTATTGTCAAACGACCTCTCAGATAATGATGTTAATCATTATTTATTTAGTTGACCAATGATTGAAGTGAAGTTTCGACACCACAATTGTAACGACCTAAATCTATAATATATTTGGATAATTTGAAGTAGTCTAATTTAATTAGAGCTACTAATGACCTGATCCATAATTCCTTGATGGCTTTAGGTTGATAGTCCATTTATTCATCACCTATTAACTTTTGGGCCTAACTGCTATTTAACATAAAAGCCCACACATCCCTTATATATGTTGGCCCTCGTTGCTATGTTGGCTGTCTGTGAAAAACATTATTTGTTTGCTTATTATTGAGGGATCTGGCTACAACCTTTCTTCCGACTTTGTGCTTATTGGTTTTGCAGTGTATTCTTTCCATCTCTCTTTCAGCCCCTGTGGCGTTTTCATGGCTGCAATAAAATTGTTCACCTTGTGTCTTTTGTGGGCAATACCAAGCAACCAGAGTTAAGGAAGGTTGTAGAAGTGTTTGGGTCGAAGCCTTGGTGGTGTCGATTTGATATTATATGAAATATTGAGCCTGAAATCTTTGGTGTCAATATTCTACTCAACAAAATGATGACATGACTTCAAAAGAATTTTGTGTATGTTATTTTTTAGTCTAACATGTCAAATACGTGGCTTCTTGAATATTTGGTGCTTGTTTTTTCCCTTTTTTTTTTTTTTGTCCTTTACCAAATGTTTTTTATAGCATAGCTTATCCAACGACACCCCTTTCAAAATTGATCTATTGAAACCATAAAAATAGCACGGTGAGATAACTTCCTTACCAAATTATCATCTCCTCATCCATGATACAATTTCTATTAATTTGATGAGTTTCCACACATTTCGTGAAACTTACAAGTACTTTTTTGTTATTCATTGCTTTTTATCCACTTATAATTTTGGCTCATCTTCAAGTTAGATTATGCCATGTTTTATGGATGTGGAAATTACGTCAACCTAGGTTTTTCAACTTCTTATTTCAAAAATCAAGTTAAAAAAGTATTTATACAAAAATCATATCATAATTAATTTTTTAATATTAACGATATTCTAATTAAATTTTCTCAATATCCCCTCTCTCTCTCTCTCTCTCTCTCTCTCTCTCTCTCTCTCCAAATCATACCCACTCAAATCTTAAATCCTAAATCACTCGTCATAGTGCCAAATCTTAAATCCTAAATCACTCGTCATAGTGCCCCTCATCTTCCTTCTTCTCCGGCACTGACCTCTAATATAAATTAGGCATTAGATTCACAAGTCTATCAGAGCTTCAGTACAAAATGAGTCGTGATTTTTCTGAAATCTTTTTATACAGTTTTCAGTATTTCTGTTTTCACTATTTTTGCATTTTTCCTTATAATTAATCTACAAAGTCTCCATTTTTTTTTTCAATCAGTTGGCATCTATTATGATTTCATCTGTTTTAGTGAATTTATGAAAGGTTAGGGACCTTCATTGATACAAAATGAAGGTTAGGATAAAGTTTAGAAATATTGAAAGGGTTAGAGATCGCTGCTTCAATTTTTCCTTTGATCAATATCAAGGTATCAGTTTACATGTCACATGTCGAATGTAACAATTCACACACCACATGTCATAATGCTTAAGTCACAAATCTTTGGATTAATATCACATATACCAGTTTATATGTCACATATAACAGTTCACGTGTCACGTGTTATATTGCATAGATCACATATCACAGAAACATGGTCACGGGCCATTGGATAAATATCTCGGGTAACAATTAATCTTTTCTATTTTCGTCACACAGGCGAATGAATCTTTTCAATTTTCGTCACAGCAACTCACGATTGGAGCTTCAACAATGTTTCGTCCATTCAAAAATAAGAAGATCTAGTAACAATACAATGTTATTCACCACTAATTGTGGCTTTGAGACAGTTCAGACGTACTTCAGAATGATCACACGCTCAATTCGCTACTTCTATTATCACATTAGGTTGTGACATAGCCTTAAAAAATGTGTTCTGTAGTGCCGATAAATTCCAGTTTGAAACCTCAATAATCCAGTGATATTCAATTAGTAAGATTTCGACGGTGGGAATCGAGATTATTTGCTCCAGAGAGTTTTCTGTAACTTTTATCTTTTGTTCGATTGTCACAATTTGTTAAATTGGAGAATTCTGCTTGGAATAAAAACATGTCGTAATTAGATAATATTAGATTCTATTTATATGTAATATATTAAATATATTATTTATCACTTGACTTTTGAATGTTTAAAGATTGTTTCTTAAAATTGAAATGGTGTATAGTAACATCTTAAAATGTATTGTTCCCGGATGTGGAAATTAGTAGTTGCCCATCCATCGAGACAATTGTTTTAATATTTGATGAAGGCCCAATTCCAAGCCTTGGTACCATTAAACCCCGACATCTCTTCGAAGACAAAAATATCAAGAATAGTCTTAAATTGATGTTAAATATGTTGGTGCTAAGGTAGTATTACAATTTGATTCTGGGTAAGTTTATTATAAGGTGGGTTCTGTAAACAAACCTATTAATTAGGTGGATTCTATGTCTAACTAACATATTAGATAATTAGGTAATTTGGTGGTAATTAATATGTGTCACGAAATAATTACAATAGTCTATTAAATTTATCGAACTCAATTTATGTTTGAATTGAAATATAAGTCATTAATAATTTTATTCGAAAGAAACTCGAATGTTCTTCAAACAACGTATTACTGTTTGATATTTTAAACTTTTAAGTTTAAAGTTAGTTCCATAAAAATAATTATAACCAAACGTTGATTCGAATATATGTTATCTTGAAATCCGAATGTCTGATTATCATGTTAGCACTTGGTTCAGGATGCAAAATTTATCTTAAAGAGAACTCAAGATTTTTTCATAATTATTCTATTCTAATCTATTGTTTTGATTGTCAATTCGGAGAAATTTGGAGAAAGAAAAGGCCTAACGCCAGTGGGCCCACCAAAGTTAACAGAAGACTTAATGGCTGTTCAGCGAAACTCAACCAAACCATATCACTAACTGCGTGGGCCATATAATTAAAACACGCCCCATAACCGCCCAATCAAAACTCAGTCCATTTTAACGCCAGCCACGTGGCAAACCCTATTAACGGCCCAACTAATGATGCCACTAATACCCTACTTGAGTCGGCCACGCATCCCACTCTTCCTTTCCGCTAAAGAAATTCTTAATCAAAGGCCATGTTTGGTTTGAGCAATTTAAAAATGACGTGAAAATTGATATTTTTGGTTCCCCCTACATTAGTTCATTGTTGACATTCAAATCTCTACAATCTCATTTGCTTATGCACAATTTGACATCGTTAACTTGCAAAAACCATTGCTAAATTGGGGTTTTGACGTCTATTTGCACTTCGACGAGTCGGTGAAAATATGTAATTGATGTAAAAGAAATAAATGAATAAGATTTTTTATAGGGTTCATTTTTCATATATTTTCTTTTGACTCTACACGAAGTATTTATAAGAAAATAAATTAGTAGGTATTTTTGACTTTTCATTACCTTTTGACACATAGATTACTCTGTGATTCGATCGTTGTCACGGTTTGATCATGTTTGATTCTTTTTCTCTTATAATGACTTTCTCACATACACTAAGCCACGGTGTGAAGAATCTTCAAATGTCGCATATCCCTCCAAGCAAGGCATATATTACTGGGCAGCTAATTATTGAATGATTCGACAATTCATGAGTCTCGTTAGCGTCATACTAGCGTAAAAGATTTGTTTGTCTAATATGTTATGTAAAAGAGGATGTTATGTTTTGCAATAAGATTAAACTATTAACGAAATTAAAATTTCAAGGATGAATGTAGAGGGGAAAAAATCAAAATTTAAGTTGCTAAAATGAAACATCCCTCAAAGTCAGCGACTTCTAGTGTTTCTTACGTTATATGTATAATTTTCTTTTGTGGTACCAAACGTGCCCCAATAGCGAATATCCGAATCAATTGGAACTGGCTTCGTTCCTTCTCCGTGTTGAATCAATATTTATATATTTTATTCCAATTTCCCTAAACAATCCTATAAATAGGACTCGTCTTTTTAGGTTTGAAGGTGCCAGTAAAATCCCTCTCTCTGTCTCTCAGCTTTCCTTTCTCTCATTAAAGTTTCCCTAGCATGACTCCAAACTCGAATTCGAACAACAGTACAAACAGTAAACGAAAAATCAAATTTCTCTACAGTTATGGTGGAAAAATCGTCCCTCGTCCCATTGACGGCAAACTTCGTTACGCCGGTGGTTCCAACCGAGTTCTGTCCGTCGATCGGTCAATAACATTTGCAGGTTCGTTCGTTAAATTGTTTCTGTTTATCATTTAGAAGTTTTTGAATTTTCTGGAAGAGACTGAGGTAATTTTGGAATTCATACAGAGCTGATGGTGAAACTTGAAGAGTCGTGTGGAGACTCGATGAAGTTAAAGTGTAAGCTACCGAGCGAAGATTTAGATGTGTTGGTTACGATCACTTGTGACGAGGATCTGAAGAATGTGATCGGAGAGTACGATAGTCTTTCGCCGGAAACGAAAATCACAGCCGTGCTATTTCCAATCAAACCATCAAAGAAAATCTCTTCTCCTTCTTCTCCGATGTCGTGTTTTGATTTCCCGTCCGCTATGAGTAAACCAGCTCCTGCATCCACCTCATGTTATCATGCACCTTCGACGTGTTGGCGTTTCTATCCAGCGGTTGTTTATCCGGCGACGGCGAGGAAATACAATTGCTGTCAGGAGAGGAACCCTAGGCAATTCTGCTACGCACCGTGCAGAAAATTTTCCCACCCTCATCAGAAGTAGGTGCAAAAGCGTAGAAAAAGTGAAATCCAAAATTGATTGCCTTTCTTCATTTTTTTTTTCCAATCCTGATGGAATTTTTTATATTCGGTGGTAAAAAAATACAGTGAATTTAGAGCTGAAAACAGAAATTAAGTACAAATTTTTTTTTGACTAAGTAGACTTAAAATTGGAATATTGATTTATGTGAAGTGTTATAAAGATGTGATTCATTCACGATTCTCCGATGTTGCTTCGTGAACAATCCGTTAACCTCCGCCGTTAAATGCCTTCAACATTGAGTAAAGTCTTTGTTCTTGAAGTGCCCCGTTTCAGCCGTCATCCGTTTCATGGATTTCACGTGACGTCAAGTGTGGTGGTCTCAGAGATATATATATATTCTGTGAGCCGCCGTTATCGTCTGTCGTTCACGTGGATTTGGCTACACGTACACGCGCGGCACGTGTGTTTGTCACGCATTTATAATTGGGTTAAAAAAATTTATTTCTACATTGCTGTTAATTTATTAATTTATTGCTGTTACTGTTAATTAATTTTAACTAAATTTCTTTATTCGTCGTTAATTTATTGATTAATTCTGATAATTTTTTTCTTGTTCTGCAGGTCAACAAAGGCTCAAATCCCTTGGATCCAAAGTATGGAGATATTGTATTTAAAAACTACTAATTGCTTATACCATATTGGGATAACCAAAATATCAAATAAGTTAAGTTAATAAAACATAAACAATTAATTAATTTGATTGACAATATTCGAATATTAAGCAAGTTGGCCAGCTTGACCGGGACAAAGAACATTCTAGCTTAGAACCTTGACACGTTCTGTTCTTATTGACGAAATTAACCTTATACAAAAAAGTTTCATAAACAAAGGAGGATGGTATTTGAAGGTTGGAATCTTATAATTTTTGTACCCTTGAAAAGTAATCATTAATTTGAAGCAAGTTGCTTAACTTGTGGATGATCAGAGTCTAGAGGCGTAATCAAGGTGAAATTAATACTTCAGGAACCTGGCTCGTGGATTGAAAGTCAAATCAATTTGGGACTTTTAACCTAATAACTGTGGTAGTTTGATCATGAGATTGCCCATTCCTGAAACATGGGGGGTCAGGTGGTGTGATTTAGCCCCCGCTTTTTTAGATTAAAAATACAATAACTCGATGAGATGTATAGTTAAAAATAAATAAAAATTGTCGAGTTGGTGGAACAGGTGAACGCGAAGATCGAAGGTCACGAGTTCGAATCCCCTATCGACACTTCCTCGGTCGAGCTCGTTGCACCGAGCTTGCCCGGTGCGATTTATCTCCCCTGTGTGGTTTGCGGGCTACTGCACATGGAACTAGGTTTACCAAGTATGCACTCACGAGTAGCAGCTGTGGGTTCTTACGTCAACAAAAAAATAAATAATAAAATTTGTGCGTCCAATAAAATATATATTCAAAGATATTAATATATTTAACCCATATTTGGTAGAAATTAAAATGAAGATTTAAATCTAAATTAAAGTCGGTAATTAATTTTAATCAAATATTTAATGGAATTCACAACTTTTCAACAGCAATTTTTATCTACTTTTATCAAGATTTATTAAAAATTTGATTTTAATCTCTATCAAACTGTGGCTTAATTTTATTGACAGGGTGATTTTGTATTAAGAAACATTTTATGGCGTGTGAAGAAATTTTTAATTAAAAAAGAGACGTGTTGGAGGAATGTATCACACGTACTTTTTAAATTCGATAATACATAAATGCCGACATTACATATTGTATTTAAGAGAATAGGCCATAACAAATAATTAATAGTTGCTTTTAATTATTTTTTTTTAAAGGAGGAGTGGAATGGAAGGAGATGTCAATCCTAGAACTCATGACTTCGGTAGCGAAAGCAACACTTGGTTAACCAATTAAAACACAGTGAATGATAATTGCTTTACATATTTTGTACGTAAAGAAATAATAATCTTGTAGAAAATTAAAATACCCTTCTTCATCATATTCACGTTTAGATTATTTAAATTTTGTAATGACAAATGAAACGTATAAACTCATGTCCAAACTCCTCTTTTATACTATTAAATTTTTTTTTTCTTTAATTCTCATAGCACCCAGAACACGATTGTATTTGAAAATTTGTTATATAAAAGGAAGCGTGATTTTCTCGTCTTTTTGCACGATTGTATTTTTATTCTGCTAATATTTTTATTTCTTCGTTGGGTGGCCTAAAATTGTGATGTTAAGCCAATTAAATTTAAGTGTACTTAATTAATAATTTGGGCATTAGTGAGTTGGCCAGCTAGAAATTTAAGGGCGAGTGGAAGGTATAGACCTTGACCGGGACATTAACGATTTAATAGAAAGAATATCAGCGTAACCCTTGCGGTGTTTGAAAAGGCATATTAACTTTAATAATCAATGGTTTAAGGTAAGTTGTATAACTTTTTGGGTGATGAGATTGACAGAGGTGTAGCTTTGGCATTATTTTGGTAGTTTAACCATGAAATTTTCTCTTATAATCACACTAAGATGTCCACTTGATCCTTATTTAAATAATTTATTTCTAAGCTAGAAAATATAAAGATGGAGAAAAAGTAACAAACCAAATATTTAAGCGACAAAAAATCACGAGCTGTCAAATAGAAATTTTCACTAAATAAAAAATATTGTACAATCATATATGTACTCTGACTCACTCCAAACGCCAAGCAAAGACCAAAATTGTACTAGGTGAGACCACAAAAGATTTGAGTTTCACTTCCCCCCAAAACAGTTCATAATCATCTTAAATTTGAGATAAATAAAATACAACTCAGGGACACAAGATGAGGGCAGATTTCAATTTGACATGGGATTCATAATAGTTCAATTGCAAATAAGAAACAAAAAAATATATTATATTTGAATAGCTATTTTAATTAGATAATACCATGTCAAAATTCTAACAATATCCACGTTAACTTTTGATGATCTAAAACCACAAATAGAAATTCTTCCATGTCTCCCCGAAGTTGAATAATTACGATTATGAATGTGCCTCGGTCTCGTCCCTTTGATCTTCTTGGTCATACCACACGAGAAAAAAATTGTTGAAGCTTTTTCTTATATATCCACAATTCTAAAAATAGATAATTATCATACTCCATCATAAATAGAATAAACACTGGTGTGTTTGAGAAACATTATTTTGGAAGAATGTATTTTGAAATAGTAAATTGATAGAGAATGTGTTGTTGAAAATGAATGAAAAGTTATTGATGTGATGGAAAATATTATTTTATTGAAAAATGTGTGGTTGAAAAGTAGAAAAATGAGAATGAAAATTTTAATGTGGCTCAAACAGGTGCTAATTACCTTAGAATTTCTTATACATCTGCTCATCTCAAAATAGATAATTATTTTTGGCTTTTTGGCAAGTTCATTAGCCATCGATTTGCCCATAGGATCTTTGTTCAAAGAACTTATATGAAAGCCAATAAATATAAAGATGAAAAAATAACAAAAAAAAAAAAGATTTATGGGGAAAAATCGTGAATCGGAGAAAAATGATGGATTGTAGAAGACGAGGGAGACTTACAAAAAAGAGTAATGTTATTCATCCCCACTGGGGTTGAGCCCCAGTCTATGTGGCAATTACATGACATTGAATGATATATTCATTTAAATACAAAGTCAATGAAGTAGGTCATAATGCTTCTCCATTTCAAGCTGCATGTTCGCCAGATGTATGAAAAATTCTCTCGAAATTTGTTCAATCCTTAATGTCTCTCTTTATTTATATAAAGATTTCCACAAGGTTCGGGCATCTCTTACTTGAATTAAAAATATTGTGCATGGTAAGAATCACCCAAAATATGGAAAAGATGATCCATAATTGAATTAAGGAAATATTTTTTTAATATAATCTTTCATTCTTGTAATTATTTGACTAATCAATTTTGTCCAAGGTGATAAGTAAATATTTATGAATATACTGCTTTTAAGGTAAGTAAGAATTACACTTATTTAGGCTTTAAAAATCCTAAGAAAATCACAACCAAATCTTTTCAAACATGCAGCACCCTGCTAGTTCTTACTGATTGACTTACCTATATATGGACTGATTTATATTAAAAAAGTAATTCTAAAATTATGTTTAGTAGACCATTGATAGTAATTCAAGAAAAAAAATAAATCAAGAGATATAATAACTTATTGTTTACCGAAAAATTCATATTTGCATCATTATAAAAAAATATTTCATGCTTTAATAATCCTTAGACGATATGTCGTACAAAATCAAACTAAAAAACATGATCAGGAATGTATATAGTAAGTTTACATGTGTCATATATCATTTGTTGTCTACACAAGTTCCTATTGACTTCTTGTACTATATTTTTTTCCAGTTATTGGGATTGTATGGCAATTTTGTTCATTACAAATCATGCATTATTCAACAAAAATAATTGATAAGTGGAAACTGAAGCTATGCATTGTTCACGAAAATAACATACCCGCGGCGTATGTGGAGTTGCGGGAATACAATATACGGTTGACTTTGACATCTTTCCAATATTTTTAGACGTGATATCGCTTAACTAACTAAACAAGTTTTTAGTGATCTTTCATTTGTCAATAACAACATTTCTCACCGTGTCTCCAACAACTTAGATCCACGAATCAATCCGATATACAGATGTTACAAACGATGGGATAACAAAATGCAATATTATACAAACAAAAAAGGATTTTTGTGATTTCCAAGCACCCAAAGTATGTAAAAGAATATGAGAGTTCATATTTATGCGATTTGGGAGGAAGATGAAGAGACTTAATTTTAAGAATTTCTAGATTAATCAATCAGCTCCTGTAAAGTGTTGTTTGTTGGTGTAAATTAAGTTACCTAAATTATTATCCTAATCGATTTGATTAAGTTTTCATGTTTTGTTTTTACTAAGAATTTATAGTATTCATGGATAAAAAAAATGTTACAAAGTAATGTTTAAATATTTATTAAAAGTTAGGTAGGAGGTGTAATTTCCACTATTACCTATGTATAGAATTCTTGAAGTTTGATTATACATCTCAAATACTATGGATACCTATTTATAAAAGGCTATATACAAAGACAAAACAATTAGCAAAAATAAAAAGACAAAACAAAATAATTTATTTTTCATATTAGACACGAATTGATATATAAGTGTGAATAAGAATATTCCAGCTTGACAAGTCATTTTCCCATACAACAAGTATTTCTTTGTAATTAAACAAGAGTTATACATAGTCAAATAATGAGGAAATAACATTCAAAGTATCAAATTTTGGTGGTCTTGACTTTTTCTTACAAGTTTAAAGTCAAATAAAATAATGTAAGAGCGGGAGGGAGTGAGGACCACTAATCAATTCTCCAGTCAAAGGCTTAAATTTCGTACAAGTTCCGATTGAACAATTTTTTGACTCGTCAATTATTTAGTACTGTTCATGATTATTATTTTGTCTTTTTTTTTGGGCAGAAACCCTAAATTTAATAAATTACAATGATCGTAATTTATCTCTCTATATTAATTTACATATTTAAATCATGTTATAGCGTGTAATTTATTTAGAATTATAAAGTTTCACTATGTATCATTGTTGTTACAATGTAAATAATTTTTTGGAATTATAATTGACTAATCCATGCACCGCTACTATAACCAATGCACCACTATTATAACTGCTATCTTTGTCGTTGCCGCCACCATCTTTCCAAATCATCGTATTTGCACCACCCATTACCACCAGCTTTTACCCAAAATTACCATAAACTACCAAATGAAACAAAAAAATCACAATTTCAAAAATTACAGATCTCTAATCCAGGACACCACCTTCACAAAAAATACTCGGGCAAATAAGTTCATTGTCAAAATAAATTACTTTTTTAATACAAAAAAATTACTCAAAGTAAAACCACACGTTGGCCAAGACAGAAAACTTCATAGCCTTGTACAAGTCACCCTATACATGTTGCATAATCCTTTACTTAAATGCCACACACACTAATGCGTAAAAGCTATTACTTTCGCAGCCGATGCGATTTACCTCCCAGTACCATGTGTCACGAAGTCGATCTGTGATAGAGCATTACCTCCCGGTACCATGTGTCACAAAGTCGATGCTGTGATAAAGCATGTACAAGCGCTGGGAGGAACATACCCTTTAAGAATAAAAACAAACTAAGCACATATTTGGTTGGATCGAAGTCAACTATTAATTTTAACCATGTATTTCATTAACTTTTATCAAAATCTGATTTCTCTCTCCATCAAACAGGGTCTAGATCTTATTCCGATAAAAAGCATACATTTAAAGGACTTCTTTATGAGATTGCAACAATCTTTCACAATTTGAAACAAAAGTAAGCATATTGTCTTATCCCGTGTACCTGCTAAGTTGTGTACAAACATTATGATAGCAAATTGGATACAATAAAAAACTGTTGTCGAAAATATGACTAACCCAATCGAAATAATACAAAAAAAAAAATGAATAAGAAAATTAAATGCAGTAGATCAAGCAAGGTATACTAAAGCAAATCTCCTTAAAACAGATTTCGCCCCTCCAATAAAGTGCAAACGAGATTATGGACGTCTGTCTCCTAAAATAAAACGCTTCTTCCAAAGTCGATACTACACAATACCAATCTTGATGGTCGAACCAAAAAATGATCGTACTCAAACGGAATAACCACGAATATATGTGAAAAATTTGAAGAGAGAGAGAGAGAGAGAATGAATTTAGAAATCAATTGAATTTTAATTGATTTGGTGTAATGAAAAACGAATTTGGGGGTCCCGTGACATTTCATGAAATGGTGCACCACTTGGTCTGGTCCGTCTAAGCCATTGGATCGCACCATGAAGTGCAAAGTGCGCCTCTAAAACGCCAAATGCGAACTTTGCGACGTGCGGTCAGGTCCGGGTCCACGGCGAGGCACAAGTGGTGCGAAGCACCACTCTAGTGGTGGCTAGTTTGCTAGCCTTCGCCTAGCCAAAGTTAGCTAAGGTGTATGTCACTTCTTAAATTATAACTTATTCACACATATCCCACTATATAAACAAATCTATTTTCTTGTAAACTTTCGATGTGAGATTCCTTATTTCCTTACCATATATAAAACACTTAAAATGGGCTTATCAACTTATGGGCTATATTGGGGACCTTTTCAATTCACCCAAATTAATTGCAATGGCTCATATCATTTAATAACATATTTAATGATTTCTCACCTAATTAAATCAATTAATTCCAACACAAACTACGCCCTATACACGGTCTGCTACATAGACGAGGATGTTTCTCGTACATTACAAGTAAATCAAATGGCTAAATGATATAGGCATGATGAATACTAAACTCACAGCATTTCTCATTTTTTAAAATTTTTGTGAAAAATGAATAAAAATAAAGCAATTTTTTTAAAGCAGAGCTAGGTATAGGCCGTATAGCAGTATAATTCAACCAGTTTCCTGTTCAAATTCATCACCACCAGACTCTTCTGCATTGTCAAGATCGTCATCATCTGCATCATTGTCAATATCTTCTTTATCATTATCAAGAGTAGTCTTCCCAATCGTGATTAAATTGTCATTTGCCTTTCTGATTTCATTACACTGCAAAGCCACATATAATAACTATGAATAAACCAATTATGAAATAAAGACGGGTCAACTTCTAATCTGTTGAAGACGAAATATAAAGTGATACAAATCTTGTAAATAATATTAGTTTTTAAATTTGAACAGCTAGAATGTACAGTTAGGAATTATTGTGTTTACCTTTATTTTCTCCTAAATGATCTATTGCAATACAATCATATTCATGATTCTCTATTGCTATTGCATTTATGGGATCAGAGCTTGTTTCCCACTGAATTAAGACAGTAAAAAAAATCATTGTTCGTCTCCTCTTTCCTCAATCCTCACTTTCTTGTTGATCCTCGATTTAGCCAAGATGTCTGGAGAAGATATTTCTGGAGCAACAATAGAAAAATCATTTCTTTGGATCACTACACACCGTTTGAATGGCCAGAACATCTTACACTGGTCTCAGTCTGTGATAATGTATATCAGAGGCCGTGGGAAGATTAGATGCCTGACTGGAGAAATTGTTCAACTGGAAAAAGAGGATTCTGCATTTCTACATTGGATGCTGACAATTCCACGGTAATATCTTAGTTTGTGAACTCAATGGATTATATGATAGGCCAAAACCCAAAATTTATGTGCCTACCTACTGTNTCTACGAAATCCAATTAAAACTGAGCGAGGCTGAGCAAGGTGGAGATAATGTCACAAAATTAGTATGAAAACTTCAAAGTTTGTGGAAGGCCTCTATAAACATGAGTGGAAGAGTGTTGAGGATATGCTCATTAACTAAAAACTGAGGAGAAGGAAAGGATTCTAAAATTATTGACCGGTTTGAATTCTGAATTGGATGAAATAAGGGGTCGAGTTCTGGGCAAGCAACCACTTCCATCCATCAGAGAGGTCTTCTCTGAGGTAAGGCATGAAGAAAGTAGAAGGTTGGTGATGATACAAAATATATCTCTAATGTCTACTATTGAAATTCTGCCTTAAATGCTGAAGGCAGTGCTGTTGCTGGTTTCTTCCCTAAAGCTAATCCAGCTCCAAGGAAATTTCGGGATAAACCTCGGTGTTGTGACTACTGTAACAAACCTGGACATATGAAAGAAACGTGCTGAAAACTTCATGGGAAACCAATAGGCGATTTGGTGACAAAGGAGGGTGTGGAATGCAAGCTGGCACAGATAATGAGGTTGTTGTCCCATTTAGTTAAGAGAAAATAGAAAACCTCCATGAGTTACTGAGTGCCAATCAATCATCTAAACTCACTAAAGGTTCGGTAGAACAGACGGGTAGACTCCTAAGTCCATTTACTAGTTCCTCTACTACAGTACCTTGGATAATTGATTCTGGTGCAACTCATCGCATGACTAGCTTTCTTCACCTTGTCTTGGTAAATTTGAAAATTAAGATTGCTGAGGGTAGTTTGTCACCAATTGCAGGTAAAAGTTCCATAGTTGTCTCAGAAAATATGGAACTAAAATAATCTTTCTTGTGCCAAATCTCTCTTGTAATTTGTTATCAATCAGTAAATTGACCACATAAAATCTTTATGTTAATTCTATTTCCATTTTTCCTCAATTTCACCATAGCTGCATTCTAGCTCTGCCAAGTTCAATTTCCTTACGTTTCATTTCTAAGAATATAAAATCCTTATGTTCTTCAAATAACAACTTGATCATGCTAACCGTGGAACCATGATCCAACAACTCTAAAAACATTTGGATTCAAGATCATATTTGGCTAAGCTTAAAATTTCACGTAAATGTACTTATAAGTAAATTTTAAAATAAAAAAATTATATTAATAAAAGTTAGTAATAAGTAAATCATCATCTGGACGCGGTACAAATACAATAGTTTCCAGTTTCTTTTGACTTGAAAGTAAGTATTAAATTAAATAAAACAAACGGTTACTCAAGAAGTAATTTCACTTCGCTTTTAAGCTTAGCCAAAAGTGTCCCAAACAAGGGGACCTGAATTATTCCCATGCTCTTTCCAGCCAAAAATTAAAGAAATAAATATCGTAAATCCATTACAACTCATTGAATACACGCAGATACCCATCATGAGTGTGCATTTTTGCAGCATATATCAACACAGTATATCATTGATGACAGGAAAATATAGTAATTATGACCTTGTCTTCGTAATCGGATTCTTCCATAGCAAGAAGGAGCTCGTCGTTTTGGGGTTGGGGCCACTGGGGTGGAAGCAAATGCGACGTCGGAATGATCCGGGTCGACCATGGGTAGAGGGTCATGAATGCCGGGTACTGGAGCATTTTTCCTTTGAAGCCAAAATTTGAAAATGTTGATAATGGAGCTGCTCTCTCCGGGTCCTTTGATTGGAAGAAAGGGATTTTGGTAAAAAGATAATGAATTTCAGCAATTGAGTGTCCTATAACTTTTTTCACTGATAATTTTATATTAATTGTATTTGATTGGTATAATATTTCACCTTAAAAATATTGAAATTTTGAATACTTCAGTGTTCGTTTGATTTTGTTTTCCATAGAAATTATCCATTGAAAGGATAAAATTTGTTATAATTGAAAATATAATTTATTTCCATTGCAAATTTTTTTTTTTAAAAAAAAGTTGAATAGACTTTCCTCAAAAATCAAGAAAATGTGGAAAACTAATTTCATGGAAAATTTAGTCAATCAAACATGCAAAAATATGGAAATGAATTTTAATTTCCATCTTCCATGAAAAAAAGAGCAATCAAACAGGGCGGGGAGAAATTTCAGTAGAAGTCCCCTAACTTATAGGTTTGTTTTGGGTTGGTTGTTCAACTTTGATTTATTTCAATATGATCATCTAGCTTATATATGTTTCAATTTGAGCCTTCCATCTATAAATGTTGTCGAAATTGAAGGAATCTATCGACAGTCAAAAGTAAAAGTACTTGACTTGGTAACACAAATTTTACTTACCACAGACAATTATGCATCATTTATGTTGTATGTTAAGATTTTGGATTCCATCTTAAAAGGTCAATTTTATTAGGAGGAGAAGCACAAACTCTTATAAGTTAGTTTATATTTTCATTTTTATTCGATATTAGATTTTATCCCTTAACAGATACTACAACAAGTAAATAAAACATAAGAATCAACCCACACTGCTTCAAAGCATACAATTTGCTACCGTGTTCGACTGAAAAAGAAGCACATCAAAAGGCACATTCCAAACATATTGTACAAAAAGACGTGTAAAGTCAATAGGGGTGCAGCCAGTCCGTACTAATTTTTTTTTTTATGATAGAGATAGGCATTATGTTAAAAAAAAAAATCGCTTTTTAAATTTTTTTTTTTAACAATAATGCTACTTGTACATATTATCTCTTACGTTTAGGATGACATTCTCTTCATTTTTAGAAATTTGTAGATGGGAAAAGTGTTTTTTTTAACCGTTCAGTGGTGTGTTGTCACGTGGCACATCGTGCCACAATGATGTACACGTACACAATTTTTTTATATTATAAAAATTATTTTTTATTAAGGAAAAATTGAGTTGGGCCTGGTTGGCTGGGCTTACCCAATACTAAATCCTCCCCGACAGTGAATGTATTGTTCAATTGTCTACAATATAGTACATAAAAAAGATGTGAAAAAATATGTATGCACGAGTAATATAAAGTCCATGTTTGGACTCCATTTTTTTAAAATTATATTTTTAAAAACCTCATTTTCAATCATATATTCTCCTATAAAATTTTATATTGCACGTAAATTCAAAAATTTTCCTTATTTTTTAATCGCATGTTCTCCAAAGAAAAATCACTACTTCAAAATACATATTTTTTTGAAAAAAGTTTTAATTGAGCCAAGACAAAGGCAAAATAACATGGACATGCATAATATTTAAGTACGATCTTTAAAGCACAAACGTGCATGCGCACACATGCACAACTGGGGTCAATCTCAACGACCTTATCATACAAGCCCTTGTACAAGAAATCACAAACATGTAGCAAGTATCGAGACCTTTTTTTTTCAATAATCTTATAAGAATTTTATACCTAAAATTTGCAATCGTTCTTATTGGTCAATATAACTCCACCACCATCGACACTCAAGTCATGCCCGATAAGACCTCCATACTTTAATATTATAATCTCTTCATCCCTCCGTTTTGAAAAATAAAAAAATTGAGTAATGCTAAGTAGGGTTGTAACCCCAATGAAACTACATATCATTAATAACTCAAGTAGAATTACATAGCATTACTTTTAAGGAAAAAAGCCATGAACCTAATTTACCTGTCTCAATTTTACATTTTACACCAATCAAATAGGCAAAAAAAAATTGCCCCTAGAGTCCACACGGGATGGTATGTGTACCTACTACCTATACCTTTCCTTACCATAACCCGCGGACTAGGTGATTTCCCTCACTGGATAAACACAAACTCGTACGACCTTTGAGTTTCACTTACCTCCCAAGTTTTCTTTGGAAAGAAGGAAAGAAAATTAAAAAAACATAATTAAAGAAATAATATGGAGAATCTTAATATAAGAATAAGACCCCATTCCCAAACAATTCTGTTAAAGAAAGAGTGAAGCGTGGCTCACGTTGACGCGTGTATTTCATGTATGTAGATTTAATCTTATCGCTGTTTTCTGTTTTAATTCCCCGTAATTTCGCTTTAATACTATCGTATTTTGATATTTTCGGTTAATATGAGTTAGGGTGTTTCTATAATTTTATGTAGAGGAGTTTCTGCGGCTTACCTGGAACTCTATTTGGAGGGTTTGGTGATTATACGCATAAACTATGGAGATTGTGATCAAGGTTCGTTTTTTTCTCGTTTTATGTTAATTTTTTTGTTTTATATGCTATTTGTAATGGGTTTAGTTGCTTTTCGTGTTGTGTTTGTGATGTGAGTTGTTAATTTCTTGGTGATTTAATAGCGGTTCTTGATTGTGCTCTGTTTTTTTGAGTGATTATAATTTTACTTTTTTGTGCTTTCAACAGTTTTCTCTCTTATCTTTCGTGTGTGTAGTAGTGAATTCTACAAATTGTTTTACCAATTGCTTATCATGTTCACTTTGCAGGGTCTGTTTTAATTAAACCCCACCTTCTAGCTTTGTTTTTCAATCTTCTGTAGTGGTCATGAGCTAAATTAGTCGAGTTTGTAGGATTTGACCTTCTCTAGATTCCCCCTTTTAATTTTTGGGGTTTGATTATGGGTTTCATTGTCAGTGCTGACGCGATTCATATTTTTCATTTTTTGTCTCAATGTATGGTCTTAGTTTCTAACTATTTTTGTTCTGAACTGTGTCTTCGAAGTTTCCCGGTTTTCTTCTTCAAATTTTAATTTCTCAGCTTCAAGTAATTTTCTATTTTTCTATTTTTCTCTTTTAATTTCTCTGCTTCGAATTGAAACCTAACAGCAAAGATTGCCTCCAATCCCAAATTTGTTTTGATGTAATGTTTAGCACAAGCGTGCTATGTTGTGCTGTCTAATGCTTTGTTGGGTTGTAAATAGTCCACAATGGAGCTAGACAAGTTAATGGATGTTTCTGGTGTCTGAATGTCTGTGGAAAAGCTTTATGAATGAAGGCAACATGTGTCCAATGGGCCAATGATATAAAGTTTAAATCGTAAGATACTCATACTTGACACCTTTTTACAGGTCAAGTACGGGGATACCTTAAGGCGCTTCAATGCAAGTGTTGTGGATCAGGAACTTGCTCTTAACATGGATGGACTGAGAGAGAAGATTCTTTCCCTCTTTGCCTTTGCTCGTAATACAGAGCTTACGCTAACTTATATTGATGAAGATGGTGATGTGGTGACACTTGTGGACGATGAAGATCTCCGTGATGTGGTGAGGCAGGCCCTAAATCCTTTAAGGATTACTGTGAAATTTAATGCTGAAAAGAGCAGCAGACCTTATACTCGGTCAAGTGGAAGTTCTACTCCCCTGAGATCTCCTGGTGTCCAGCCACCTTTCCAAATGTTGAAGTCTAATATTTCTGAAATTTTGAAATCAGTACCAGAGCCTCTCTGTGAAACTCTCACAAAGCTGTCCACAGAGTTGGAATCTAAAGCACCAGGGATAGCTGAGTTGGGCGATAGCTTTTCAAAGATGGGATTGTTAGCTTACTTTAGTAAACTCTCGGAGTCCCAAATTTCTGGAAGCACCTCAGATGCAACAAAGACTAAAGATGCTGATTGTTCAATTGTTTCACCTGTCACATCTAAGGACTTTCAAACCACATCTGAAGAGCCATCCTTGAGAAGCAACAAGGATTTACCAAAACTTAAACCTGAGCACCAAATACGTTCTGAGGAAATAAAACATGATAAGGTGATACCGGAAAAAGATTCTACAGAAGTAAATAAGCCCAGTGTTCCTCACCTAGGACCAAAGCCCCCCAATGTGGTTGGTTCCATTAAATATCCTGATTCTCTGAAATGGTGCACTCCCAATGATGGGATAAAAAATGTGTTTCACAGTGGCATTGGGAAGTCTCGTGATTCGCATCTTGATCCTAGCTTCATTGTTGAATGTCCATTTGCCGGGATACCTCTGAGAAATGACAATGATATGCCACCTCAATCTGGTTCTCATGGATGCCCGTTCAAGAGGAGCAATAGTCAGTGTGACAGTAATGCAATCTTCCATAGAGGTATCCGTTGTGATGGTTGTGGGGTTCATCCAATAACCGGCATTAGGTTCAAGTCGCAAGTGTAAGATATTGTATATTTTTTTATGAATTCATCTATTATAGGCAATTTTCAGGCAATCACTCTCTTTTTGGTTGTTTCTGCAGTAAAGAGGACTACGATCTGTGCAGCATCTGCTTTGCAAAAATGGGAAATGACACTGACTACATCAGCATTGATCGTCCAGTTGGTTATTGGCACTCTTTCAAGGGGCCTCGTCACTTTGTACGTACATTGTCATCTGTTTGTACTCGTTTTCATAGTTTTACTTTTTGCGTATATGGTTATCTTTCTATGTTAAGCTATATCAGGCTTATGTGATATTCTCAATTGCAGCACGGGCATTCTCCAACAATGTCACCAGTCTTCAGGGGCTGCAAGGGCAGTGCACCTTTGAAGCTGGATAGTCGCTTCATTCAGGATGTGAATATCCTGGATGGTACTATTGTAGCTCCTTTGACTCCATTTACCAAGATTTGGCGGATGAGGAACAGCGGTACTCTTGTGTGGCCACAGAAAACAAAACTTGTATGGATTGGAGGGGACAGATTAGGTGATGTGTGTTCCGTTGAGGTTGAGGTGGGTTATCTTTTTAATTTATGTTTTTATCTGCATTTTCTTGCCGTCTGTTATGCATTCCCTTTATCTGCACGTTATCACTTCTTGTTTCTTCTTCAAAGCGGAAAGCAAAAGTTGTTGGGATAACTTGGGTTATATACACACTGTTGAATGGTGGCCAATTGTAACAGTATATATTTTTCACTCTTTTATACACTATTTTTATACCCTTGTTTCTTTGGGTCCGATTTTTCTAGGAGCACTTTTTTCCTGTATTTATCTGTCTACTTTATATAAATATTGTTCGTCATTAAAGAAAAGCAGTAACCATACTTAGATTTCTACCATGGCAGATTCCAGCAGCTGGTTTGGCTGTAGACCAGGAGCTTGATGTGGCAGTGGACTTTGTTGCTCCAGAGCTTCCTGGCCGCTATATCTCATATTGGAGGATGGCCTCACCCTCTGGCCAAAAGTTTGGGCAACGTGTTTGGGCTCTTATCCAGGTTGGGTTGGCACCATGTTATTATCCCTTTGCTCACTCATGTTTTGCCGTATTATCTATGTATGTATATATGGATTGATTTTCTCTGTGTTTATGAAGGTGGATACTTCTCCTACAGAGCCGTTACATGAAATTGTTCCCGGCTTGAACCTAAACCTGCCTCCCATCAGCAATGGCCCAATAGGCCCTGAAATAATAAATGAGGACACCAACCCCGTAGTGGACAAGCACCATGAGCCTGACAATTCCGACAAGACATCTGAGTCTGGGCAACAAGTACTCGAGGTGCAACCGAACACTGAGCAGGATGTGAAATTCCCTACTAATAATAGCTTGTTGGTTGGCGGCGGCGAGTCGAGCTCTTTTCCATTTGCACCTCCTCCTTCTGGTTTATATCCTATTATCGATCTTTCTGAAGTGGAACCAGCATTGGCTCATCCAACTCTCCTTGTGCCTTCCGCTGCATCGACTGCTGTTATAAATGCTCAGGCGTCTGCTCAAGGAGTTATGGAAATGAATGAAGTTGAGGGAAAACTCCTCAGGGAACTTGAGGATATGGGTTTCAAACGGGTTGATCAGAACAAGGAGGTCTTGAGGAGTAACGAGTATGACTTGGAGCAATCTGTGGATGAACTTTGTGGAGTTTTTGAATGGGATCCTATACTGGAGGAGCTGCAGGAGATGGTTCGTTCCTTGTTTCTCATTTACCAATATGGCTTGCATGTTTGTTATGCTGAATTGGACAGTTCTGAATTAAAGAATAAAAACAAGTTTAAAAATCTTGTCTGTTATCATGTCCAACACTGTTCAATACAGTACCAAACATGCCCACGTGTACTATAATTATCCTCTGTTTCCTTCTAGCATTCTGTTTTTGCTTATGGTTGAATTCTTACAATTATTCACTAACACGGGCCAATGATGCAGGGTTTCCCGGATACAGAAATGAACAAGAAACTGCTGAAGAAGAACAATGGAAGTATCAAGCGTGTGGTCATGGATCTTATTACTGGAGAGAGATAGTCAAGTAAAGCTCAAGGTCCTAATAAACGTATAAAGTATAAAATAGTTGGTGTTATCAATAAATGTGCGGTCAGAACTTGTTTTGGTATGGCACCTTCTGAATCTTAGTTTCTTGGTGCATTTCTATATCCTTCTCTGAAACTTGGTGAACTTTAGTATTGTGTATAACTCATCAAACGATGTTCATATATCTGTGTTTTAATCTAATACCATCTTGTTTGGGGTTCTATTTTGGCCGACTAAGCTTGTGTATATATAAATAAATTGACCTCTACTAATAGTCCAATGATGTGCATACTAGCTTGTTTGATAACGTAGATTTTATAGTATTTGACAGTATCTAGAAAGAATTAGAGTTGCGGTAGTGAGTTCTATACTGTGTGGCAATCTAAACACAATTATTTTTTTATTTTTTTTGTGTGCGCATAATTTCCTGATACTCTAGATTGATGAAGAATTGCACCCGTGGCAGTTGAAAATTATGATAGTGAAGGATGGGAAGTGATCTGAGAACAGGTTAAAAGAATTTCACTGAAGCCTTTTAATGAAGATTGACCGAGCTCATCAGCACAAAGATGAATTTTACATCTATGGACCTAACTATATTTCTTTGAATACTTCAGGTATATTTTACAGTTAGTAACCCATTTAAAATAATATCAGAGGAAACTAGGAATGCAAGTTTGATAGTGAGGATTGGATGACATTGGATGTAAGCTCAATGTGTCTCGGCTACTATGTTGCAGAGCCGAAAGGCTGCAAACACTGGATGTTTACGAATATGATGTGAGCACTTATTGAGCAGATCTTTAGTCTCAGAGAGAATGGTTCAAAAACATGCTTATAAGCTGGAACGGAAGGGGTATTCTTTCACACTTAATGCCATCAAGAACTCCCAAGCATTCTCCACTGTCCTAAATTTTGAAATATAGTGAACAAAAGGTTTGCAAAAGGTAGATAATTGTCTTTCTTCATCAGACGAAGCTGCTTCAAGTTTCCTCCTTGTAGCTTCTGAATCAGATTCTTGTAAGTCGCTCGCCAAGGCGTTGGTCGTGCCTTATTCACCAATTTGAGTAACACGTCCAAAGATCAGCAGCAGCATCGAAGTTTTTTCCCATAATCTTTGCAAAACGGAGCAATGCCTTATTGACCTCATTGCCTGCACAATGCCCTTGTATCAGAATTGTCCTAGTCTTGATATCTGGTTACGTCTGTGTTCTTCCATCACATTTGAGTATTTCACGCGCTTCTTCAAATCTCCTTGGTTTGAAATATCCGAATGCCGATTTACTGTAGATAATATTATTGGGTTCATATCCTGCATTCCTCATGGCCACAATCTTCTCCACTTCATCAATTCTTCCAAGACTAGTCAGTGACCTATTAATCCCATCATAGAGAGTCTTCGAGAGGGAATGCCCTGGTGCTCCATATTTGTTGACAACCCCAAACACCAAATCAAGATCCGGAGGATGACATGGTGAAACACTCTTTTACTGATGGCTTGAATGGGCTATATATCCATCATATGCTCGTACAGTTCCACTGTATCCCTTGACATCTTTGCTTCAAAAACTTGTACATATCAAGATCCATCTCGAAACCGCCCACTCTTTTTTCTCTGTAACTATACTCTAGAACTCCTGGATTAATTCATCACAACAAAGAACCCGCAAAATCCCATTATACGTAACAGCATTGTGCTTGAAACCAAAACTTCCACAAATCCACATAAAAAAGCGAAAAGCGTTCAGAATCTTATTCCTCTAAGCTCTTTGAAAACCTCAGCGATTTTCAACTCCTCTAATTTCATCTCTATACCTCTTCTCCCCATTCTGCACTTTTAACTACTTGAGCGACCTCTATTGCCAAATTATGCATAGCATTCTCTTTGATCAGCCCTTCATAATAATGTCTCAAAACAGTGGCCTCATTTTCCATCTTTAAATTCCGAAAAATCCCAAACATTATCCTGTATGTTTCCTTATCAATATAGTACCCTTTCTCTTTCGTAATTGTGACCCAAAACTCCATCATAAAATCCTTGTTAGCATAAATTCTTGGCATCAAGCTATACATAGAAGAGCTGGGTTCAATTCTCAAGAACCCATTTGAGAAGAGCGAACAAGAAGAGGAATTTTTCCTCCTGTGTTAAACGTTTTAAAAAGGGGTTGAACAGACCCAGACCCAATTTAAACCCATAATAAATTAATAATATTGTTTTTCACCTTTTTTTATTTATGCAAGATGAATTGATCAACGTTAATACATACATGAGAAAGGAAATTTCAATTGGTGAAACATACTGCAATAATTTAACGTTAGCCATCTAAAGTATGCTAATGCATAGTAAAATGAATTATTCAATGCATTGCATACACGACAATTGAAACATACTAACACCGTTCCAATTATATAGGCTTGTTTTGTTTTTCACACGGATTAAGAAATCTTATTTAATGTTATTGGAAACTTTCCTAGTTTGCCCTCATTTAATTATCAATAACTAGTAGTAAATTATTAATGGAAGTAGTAAAGAAGTAAATGTATATTAGTAAACGAACAAAACAAAACATTCTTAATAAATAAACAAGACTATATAATTGGGACAAGAAAAGACAAGAAAATAAGGAAAGTGAGTCCATATAATTGGGACGGAGAGAGTAGTAATTTGCATTGATACAATAAGTTCAACTGCCGAATTAAATTACCAACTTTATCTACTATGAACACAAAGCTGATACGCAATGAAAAGAACATAAAACCCTGCCTTGAAGTTAAATCCAAGTATGTTGAACTACATAGAATTCTTCCAGCTATGTATGAGGAAATAGTTGATGCCGTGTCCAATCCACAAGGGATTCACCAGAGGCCAACATTTTAATCAGCAGTCAGCATCGATGAAGTAAGGACCAATCAACAAAATTGACAAATTCTAAAGAAATATTAGTACAAGCAACAAAATATACATTCCTACTGAAAGTGTTGATGAATTTGAAGAACTACAGACCAAAGGACATCCCAACTGGTCTGCAGGAAGTTCTCATTTCATTTGAATAAGTAGAATAATTTAAAAGGGCACTAGCTGCTTAAAACTACTTCGGCTCCGTGAAAGTACAGCAAAATGAGTTTACAAATAACACAGTTTTTTTTTCTCTCCCCTAAAAGGCCACTAAATCATTAGACTTGCAGAAGAAAAAGTTGCTCAAAAAGCAATGAACAAAACATAAGACACAACATCGAATTATCACAACAATTAACTGAAATTAATACACTAATGCATAACAAAAGAAACCAAAGAAAGCCCGTATATTAAATTAAATTCAAGACTTTGCAGCTAAAGGAGAAATAATTTCACAAAATCATAGATATATCACCAAATGAAGCATGGTGGCTCGTGTATTGGACGGCTCACTCAACAATCTCCTGAATGACACCAGCACCGACTGTCTTTCCTCCCTCTCGGATAGCAAACCTCATCCCTTGCTCACAAGCAACTGGCATAATAAGCTCGACCACCATCTTCACTCGGTCGCCAGGCATCACCATCTTCGATTCTTCATCCTTGTCATTCATGATCGTGGACACCCTCCCTGTCACATCAGTAGTCCTCATGTAAAACTGTGGTCTGTACCCCGCAAAAAAGGGGGAATGCCTTCCACCCTCCTCCTTCTTCAGCACATATACAATGGCTGTAAACTTTGTGTGTGGAGTTATAGTCCCAGGTTTAGACAAAACCATCCCCCTCTGAATATCTACCTTCTGAATACCTCTCAACAACAAACCAACATTGTCCCCAGCCATAGCCTCGTCCAAAGTCTTTTGAAACATCTCAACACCAGTCACAGTAGTATTCCTAGTCTCTCTCAATCCGACAATATCCACAGTCTCACCAATCCTAATTGTTCCTCTCTCTACCCTCCCGGTAGCCACAGTTCCTCTACCTGTGATAGTAAAAACATCCTCAATAGCCATCAAGAACGGCAAATCAGTCTGCCTTTGAGGAATAGGAATATAATCATCAACGGCATCCATCAATTCGTAAATCTTATTAACCCATTCGTTTTCACTCCTTTTAATCCCTGGATTCGCCATTAATGCCTCTAAAGCTAGTAAAGCAGAGCCCGAAACAATTGGAATATCATCACCAGGAAATTCATATAAAGACAACAATTCCCTCACCTCAAGTTCAACTAATTGAAGCAGCTCTTCATCATCAACCTGGTCTTGTTTGTTCAAGAAAACCACCATATTCGGCACCCCAACTTGTTTAGCAAGCAGAATGTGCTCTTTCGTCTGGGGCATAGGCCCATCTGCCCCTGAAACCACCAAAATAGCACCATCCATTTGTGCAGCGCCAGTAATCATGTTCTTAACATAATCAGCATGTCCAGGACAATCTACATGGGCATAGTGGCGGTTCTCAGTCTCGTATTCCACAGTAGCAGTATTAATGGTAATACCACGGGCGCGTTCTTCTGGTGCGGCATCAATTTCGTCGTACTTTTTAGGGGCGGAGCCTCCAAGTGAGGCCAAGGCCATAGTCAGAGCAGCAGTAAGAGTGGTCTTTCCATGGTCGACGTGGCCAATTGTTCCAATATTGACATGGGGTTTCTTCCGCTCGAATTTTCCCCTAGCGGCCCTGACTGTAAATCTTCGGTGAGACCGGTGGGTGGCGGCGGCAGCGGCGGGATGGACAAAAAGGGTAGATAATGAAGGAGTAAATGAAGAGGAAAACACAATTTTTGTGGATTTTGCAGAACTGGGTGTAAGGGAGGGACCAGATGAAGAAGACTGGGCGTAAGCGTATGAAAGTCTTGAAGAGGCAGTTGCGGCGGCAGCGGCGGCTGAAATTGAAGCCATAGACGAAGGATTAGGTACAGACTAAAAAAAAATGGAATTTGTAGAGAGAGAGAGAGAGAGTGCGTGCGTGTGTGTGTGTGTGACTGTGACAGAGTGAGGGTTTGTGTGTGGTGTGTGGAAGGGATAACGGGGTTTATCTATGAGGAGGAAAGAGGACCTCAAAAGGGTGGTTTTATCCATTTCTACCATAAGATAAATTTAGGGTGTATTGTGGCCGGCGGGAGCATGAGATTTCTGTGCTATTCAGGTTATATGATGCCACGTGTAATATCAGGTCAACTGGTTCTTGGACTCTGTAACTCAACCATGTTTGGCTAAGCTTACTTATAAGTTAATTTGAATTAATTATTAAAATTTATTTATTTATCAATCAAATTTATATAGTACCCATTTTCATTGTAGCACACAACAAAAAGGTTTCATTTTAGTGGCTAAAGGGAAAGAAAGTGACTGGAAAAGATTTGATGTGCAGACCCAAAAAAAATGAGTCCATGTTTAAGCCACGTTTATAGTGTCACGTTGCCTAGTATGTTTGGACTGATTGTTTGGTTAGTATAGATAGTAATATTAGCCAATAATGTTCTTTTCTATTTGGAAAATGTCATTTATGCACGCCAAAGTGTACATCATATTTCACACTGATTGTTTTAAAAAAATTATTGGAGGAGAACCGTTGAACATCAAGCACGATTGTTTCTATTTCTAGCAAGTAGCAACAAGTGGTCTTTAATCTAAGTGCAAGTGCCTTTGACTTGATTTAGTCTCGGCCTTCTCTTGATAATGCTCAAGCAATCAAGCTTTGATTTTTGTTAACTTGCTGGAATCTTGAGTCGAGTCTAAACCTTATCGTGAGACTGTCTTACTCCGTTCGACTACCTTCAACCAACTTCCATCAAGAGTCTAGACATGGCATCATCGCCCACAAGGCTTACTAGCATGTAAATACCCAAATATATCCCTATGCTGCACTTATTGCTGCCTATTTGAAATGCACACGTTCCAGCATACACTCGTGCTCATGCACAACATACGGTCATCTCAAAGCAAATTCACATGAACGGAGCTCTTAGAGCTTGTTGGACAATAGATATTTAGGAATCTTCTCGTGTCCAACACAAACTATGTAACAAAACAGTAGCAATGCATTGAACTGATGTTCATTGGAAAGTCCCCTGTATGGACTCCATTTTTCTTCTATTATTTTCAATCGGACATCAACTCAAAAAAATTTTTTATTTTTTAATCACAATTTCTTAAAAAAAAAAAAACTACCATTCCAAAATACATTTTCACCAAAATCTATTTTTTATGAAGACCAAACAAAGGCTACTATGTCCTCGGATTTAGCCACATTATCCCCAAAATTTATTCTTCTCTCTTATTCTCAATCACACAATCTTACATAAAATAATATAATATTACACATAAATAAAAAATTTCAACTTTTTTTTGTGTTGAATAGCCTCACCCATATTTATATCAACGACTTCCACCATTCACGACCTCCTCAAAGGAACACATTAAATAGATAATGTCTATCTGTGCGATAAGGGCGTGCGCGAGAAGAGGAAAACGATAGTGCGATGAACTAGGGATGTACAGATTCAACACGGGTCATTATGTCATTAGATTCCACTGAGAATACTCAAATGAAATAATAAAATTAGTGAGATCCCGTTAGGGCACAGAGTATCATTAGAGCAAGGACATGTACAAAGCTCAAGTAGAAAAAGAAAAAACACTATACACTTCTGTAGAATGGCCATACAAAAGAAATCGTCCAGGCAATGACGAGATTCATCTGACTTCCCTCACGCTCCTTCAACTTGTACCAAAGAAATCAGCCTCGTAACTCTGTGTTTTGCCCCGGTAAACAAACTCGATGTCTTCACCTTAAATTGCATTGCACGAGCTTCCCTGGAATCTTAGTCTACTCGTTTTTCATAATCTTCTAAGATGATCCCTGGTGAAAAAAGGATGCTCGAGGGCCTTGCGAGCTGACAATCGCTCTGATGGGTCGTATCTAAGCAGCCCTTGTAATAGATGAATGAGATCTCCGGCTGAATGATCTACGTGCCGCATGATTAGGTTCTGAAGGCGAGGCAACTCTAGAACAGCTTTCACACTGTCTCTCGACGGAGCTCCTTCTGGCCAGTCAAGTCTACCCCTTCTAACATATTTCTCAGCTTGTCTGCTGTAAATAGAATAGCAATGAGTAAACCAACAATCCTAGACAGTGAGCATTCTTGCTTAAAAGTTCGCTTGTTAGTATATTACTTTGTTTTGAAATAATTAAATAATTTTATTTATTAGTCAAAGTTCGAAATAAGTTACTTATTTTAAATTAATTTTTTAATAGTAACTTATTTAAAATTGAAAAGGAAAAGCGTAATTTATCCAAAAACATGTTTGGAAACAAAAGATACTTGAGATCAACTTTCAGTTTTCATATGCTTAAGCCAATATCCAATCCCTTCTGCATGAATAAGAAGCGTGAATGAAAACATACTCGGCCTTTTTTAACATATGGTGAGGCAGTGGTCCAAGAACCCGCTCCATCATTGCAAGGTGCTCCAGATTCTCATGTGTCTGGAACAATGCTTCCCCCTGGGGTACCATCGCAGGCAAAAAAAAGGTGAATTGTGCTAAATTTCGATATTATTATCACAACCGAAACCCAAAATCCCAAAAATATAAATCAAATGGAAAGAAAACTAAATAACATACCGAGCATAGCTCCACTAAGATACAACCAACACTCCATATGTCACACGGGTAACTCCACCCAAGTCCTATTTAAGCCAAAAATCAAATAAATTAGTTTGAATCTAAATAATCAAATAATAGAAAAGTATGAAACATGAAACCAACTCCAACACGATAGCTCATCAATTTTACCTAGAATGACTTCGGGTGCACGGTAATGTCTGGTGGATACTATGTAGGTCTGATTCTTCCTTTCAAAAGTTGTGCTACCAAAATCAATTACTTTGATAGCACTTGATTTAGGTATTCTTTTGTAGTATGATGCATCCTTTGGGGACCTTGAAGAACCCTAAAAGCAGTAAAAGCGTATTAAGTCAGAGGTAGCATAAAGACATACAAACAAAAACAGTGCCCAGATTGAATTTTCGGTCCAGAGAAAGAAAACAAGCCATCGCCAAATATGCATAAAGCATCAACTCTGAAAAGCTGAAAAAGTACACAATTCTATCTTCCAAGGCATAAATGTATTCAAATGTGAAGTCGGTCAGGACACAAATAATAAAGAAAAAAATTACCTTATAATCAGAAACTTTTTTGTATTCTGGCGAGACAAGAAGAATATTCTCAGGCTTCAAATCAGTATGGATTAGGCGCAAATCATGCATGACTGCAAAATATTTGGAGCCAAAATTAATGCTAGGTGAGGATCGAGCAATTATAAAATACCATACTGTAGATTATTACTACTAAGAAGAGATACTGTTTCCCATAGTATTAAAAATGTCACATCTAAAACATGTTACATGTATTATCGATGAAGAGAACTATTACACACATGCTGTACATTCCAACAGCTGTCTGCCAATCTCACGGACAAGGTCAATGGGAAATGAGCGATAATTGTTTTTCCGTAAAAAATCATATAAGCTTGGTCCAAGCTTCTCAAAGACCTGTTAAGACCATTTGAATTCATCCACGATCTTAATCTTGAAATATTTGTTACATTGGGGAATCTAATCCACCAAATTATTGATCATATACTTACAATACAGATATGGTTACGATAGTCAAACCAGTTCCGTATTTGTACACAACTGCAAAGAATAAACCAGTTCAACCAATGGCGATCACAAAAGCCATAGAAGTGACAGTATAAGACAAAGCTATAAGGAAAACTGGCACTCACCGATTGCCACCTTTATCGTGTCTTCCGAGTAGTTGGAGCACTTCCACTTCAATCATAGCTGCATCACGATACTTCTTAATACCTCGAACGATTTTGATGGCAACCATTTCTTCTTTTTCTCGATCCCAGCACTCCAGGACCTGACCAAAAGTACCTGTGAATAAAAGTTCGGTTTAGAAAACAGAACAGAGGCAACAATCCCAATTCATGCAGACAGCTCCCTCCTTTTTTAGTTTAGGGATTTACCTTCACCCATCTTGCTGTGTATTTTATCTGCAAAAATATCACAGAAATACAACAATTAGAGAGTAATTCCATCAGCAAAAAAACTATATATGAAACAAGGAACCTACAATGGGTTCAATTATTCAAAATCAGGTCATTTCAAGTTCTTAATCAAAAATTGAAATAGATCTTCAAAATCTTTATGACAAGCTTAAAAACTTGAGTTATATCAGATGAAAACAGCAACAATTGTTGCACAGGCAAGCTGTACTCATTTTCCATAATGTTTTAAGCACGATTTCATGTGTATATATTAAAATATGTTAAAAGTTATGGGTCACGGAATAGTAATAATTGAAAAGGAAAATTTGCCTATAATATTCACAACATAATTTACATGAATATATATTTAAACAAAGAAAAAAAACATTTTTTTGATGAAGTATAAGGTAGTTACAGCGAGAAGTTAAATTTTCTCCAAGCTCAAATATATAATGGCCATCTTTGTCATCTTCTCGCCTTGGTGGAGAACCATTTTGAGCCAAGCCCTTAACAAACAGAGAACTAGCGTAGTCTGTGCTTGAAGGTGCATAGCTTGTCACATTCCCAATCTCTTGCCCACAAAAGAATCCTATCTGAGCCTACACACAGGCATCCGTTGAAGTTTTTTAAGTATCAAATATCATTAATTTTGTTTACCTCCTTGACACCACCTTCCATACCCTTCCAAACGCGCTTCATTCATTGCATATAGAACAACACCGAAATGAATTTATCATAAAATAGAACATACGTGCATAGAATTAAATCTAAAAACCAAGAAAAACGTATACCACCACACTTGAACTTCGAAAGAAATAACTTGACACAAAAACCAAAGAAAACAATGCCCAGAGAAAAGCCCTGCCATATTCATGATGCTTAAGGAAGATATAGATCTTCCAATGTCATGTTAACAAAACATTTAGGTGTACAACTATTAGCATAAATTCATTCCGAAAGACCTGATCGGGATATAACTAAACAGAGGTACATATAGAAATCATAAATCATTAAAACTACCTAGCAATAAGAATAAGTTGCCCAATAGACAAGTGAGCTGAAACCAAAATAGAATTTTGACAACTAATCCCGGCAATTAAGGACCTATAAAAGTTAAATCAAAAAACACAGAGATGACCATACAACTTAACATATCTAATAGAAAGTGAGAAACACATCATACAAATAAATTTAGAAAAATCACAGAACTAACCAATTGAATTCATCTTTACATGTAAACAATCAGAAGGTAAAATAATCAAACTGTATCATATCTGATCGCAAAAAATCAATTTTGCATCAGATACATAGAACTAAACGTAAGGATCACTATCCAACCTTACAAGATCTAATATATTGTGCAAGTCACATTGTACAAATAAACACATAATTCACAGATCTAATCCATTTATTTCATGTTTACGTATCAACAACTACGAGGCAAAACTTTCAAAATCAACCATACCTGATAGAACTAGATACTAATTTTTCATCAGATCTAATAATAATAATAAAAAACATAAATCTAAAAAATTTAAGATGAGATCTTGAATACCTTGGGAGCTTCAGGTCCAACATCCCAGCCCAACCGAGGCTTCTTCATCGGTCGCCAGTCCATCGTTAACCCAGTCACGCGCTCCATCTCCATTAGAGAAAATACTAGAGAGAGAAAAAATGTTCAATGTAGGGAGAGAGAAAGTATCGTCCGTAGTTGAATGCGATAACGTACGTTGTGATGTGTGCACAGGAGAAACCTACTAATATGATCGTGAAGAGTCGGTTGAGGGCCTTGAGGAAATAGTTAACCGTACACGTGGATACTTTTATAACCCTTGGTATTGTTTAAGATTCTCCTAAGCTTCTAAGGAATTGCAGTGTCGGTCCTGAAGTTTTGAAAAAATGAGCACTCGAGAATCTATCTAAATATTTTTGACATTCAGATGTCCACCATTGCTGCTTTAATGCATCAAGGTCCACCTAATAGCCTTTCTATCATAATGTCTCATGTCTTGCACATCTACTCTTGTTTTACGAAAAATATTTTTGCCTATGGCGACAATACCTCTCTAAATCGAGGAAAAAGGGATTGACTCACACCCTCGTTTCCACCCTTCACCTTTCCATTCCCCTTGTTTTGAGCAAGTTTAAAAGATTTTGAGTGGTACGCAAACGTGTATGGTGTTAATTGTGTTAATTCATATTTAACTATCAACAATCTAAGTATCTCATAAGCAAAAGTGCATATAGTTTTTTACATTCTTGGGAAAGTTATGCATGTAAGACTTACATTCTCAGGAAAGTTTACCAGAATGCACGACCATGAATCTTATAAAAATTAGTTAGTCCGTGTTTGTTGAATCCTATAATTACTTGTAAGCACATATAGTTAAAAGTTGATAAATATGATGAATCCTATTAAATATTTGGATTTGAATATAGTTACTCGGCTTATAAATAATTACAATCTTTAACTTCTGATGTGAAATAATTCATTGACTAAATGAACGTTTACTAGAAGTACATGACCTAGACTCTTATGGAAATTAAGTCATCTTCGATTTATTAATTTTGTGGTGAAATAATTCAAATATCTTCAATAGATTATTGCAAATAGTTTTAGGGGGGAAATGTCTTTGATTAGATCATTTGAAACTAAATTATGCAAATGTTTAGAGGCTCGTCTCATGACAAAGATGACATGGCGATGGGATTGGTCTTCTTTTAGCAAATAATCGACTCTATTGTGCTCTATTATTGACAATTACCTCTTGAATACGTGTAAAGTGAGTCGGTGTATTTATATTCTTTTATTGATCACATTCGACTTTATGTCGAGTCCAATACAAATCTTATATTTTGCGTATCGATTGAATCGGATAAAAAAATTTAATTAATTGTATGAATGAGTATAACTTATTTTTGTGACAATTGACAAGTCGTGTTAGACAAAATTATTTCGAAAGTATCCACAAAAGCTTGATTGGAAACGTAATTTTCCTAAAAGATGCATAAATATAAACAAAAATTCTTTTCCCCCCTTTGAAGATTCAATTATTTTGAATCTATTTATAATTCAGAATCATAGTTTTTTTCTTCTAAAAAGTGGAATCTTAAACAAGTTGAAGTAAGGAATGTGGAAATAAATTAACATTATTTCTCATAGACATTTAATTGTTAATAATCAAATTACTTTATATCATTATAGAGCTAGTCAGATTTAAAAAACAACCGTTTGGCAAATAAATTTTTATAAATTAATCAATCTTAAATTTCAATTATTTTTATTTATTTATAAGTTAAACCATTTGTAAATTCTTTCCAAATGGATGCTAATTACTCATGTACCATTGCAATCACAATCTAAAACCTTTTTTCCACGTTTAGTAAAGATGATTAAATCGTAAATATTCAAATAGACAGTCCCAGAACTACAAAGATGTGTGCAGAACATGAATGTCACCCTTACATGGAATGTTGAGGACAACTTGCATTTAGTAATCTCAAATCCTCGAGCCATCTCTCAAAACATATTTTGTAGCTCCTCAACACTGTATGTCTTGGCCTGCAAACAGAAATATGAGGTTAGTCACAGCTCCAAAAAGGAGATTCCATGACACCAGAAATGTATTACAGTTTACAAACTTTTAGAGAATTATGTATCCATTAGTAAAGAGGCAATGGTCTTAGATTCATCACCTAATAAATTATTGATCAGCCAAAATAAAAAACTCACTTTTGGGAAATAGAGAAAAGCTTAGAGACAAGGTGCTTTTCTACCAACGAAGATAAGGCTCGGGAAAAAAATATATATATCTACCTATTGCATAGCCTTCTTATTTAGGATATAATAAGACCGAAGTTCTGAAAGAAGATGAAGAGCCCCCTATTATAACATTTAATAAGAACTTCATCTGCAAAAAGTTCAGAGTACCATCCGAGTCAAAAAAACTAATTCCTAAAAGCATCGAAAAAATGGATCGATAAAATAATAAGAACATTGCATACCTAAATTAGAGAGTTACTTGAATTGTGTAAGGATAAATGTATTTTGGAGTCGAAAATATATATTTACATTTGATGATCTGAATTGATCTTCCCATGAGCCCATAGAACGTGTTTCTCTTTGCAATGATCATGCAACTAATCTGCAACCCATGAACAAAATTTAGGCTATGAATTCAGAAAGCAAACATTGCAAATCGCAAGTGAAATGGTGAAACTAAGAGATACGAAGAAAAAATTCTATAAATAACGTTGTGTCTTCGTAGAGCTTCTGTACCGGAAAAAACCACTCCAATCTTCAAGGTTTGAATTAATAAGGTATTACCTCAAAGACCTCGTACCTTGCTGATCGTTGTCGAAACAATGATGCAAAAAATTTAGCAATTTCGTATCTGATTTTTCATAACGTTGGACAAGAGCCATATCATCTAAATATCTCCTTAACATATCTCTAGGTCCACATGTAAAGGATTGTGATAAAACAAATTTCTTTCCAATTTTGTACCCTCATGTTTCCGTGTTTTCAACACTATCTACAATACCTTGATAAAAGTTCAGCACGAATTTGTTCCTGGTTATTACGAAAGTAATCTAATTTGGCTGTTACAATCTTAACATACATATCTACGACATATTGTTGAAAAAGTCTACCAGTGTGAAGCAATACAAACTTATCAGGAGGCCTAATTTGTAGTTTGTATGCATAATATTCACGACATGAAACCTGAGATCGTTTCTTCATTTTGTGCTTTCGAAAATACTTTCAAGATTAATAAAATCAGGCTCTTCATTACCAGATGTTTCCAGAGAATCCATCAGGGCAATAAATTTATCTGAATAAAATAGAAAATATTTTATTAGTCAAACGACTAACAAATAATAATAATACTAACTTTAGCACAATGTCAAATAAAATTGATGGATAAGTCATAAAACTCTAGTATAACATTTATAAAATGCATAAATTTAAAGTCAAGTGACGAAATTGTAAAATTCAATGCAATAGTAATAAACATTGAAGTTGTTGCCTCAAATATTGATGAAATGAAATCTAAAAAAAATTATAAACATTTTTTATATGCTAGTATCAACGAGAAAATGCTAATTGAACATATCAAAGGAAGCTAAATTTTTAGAAGAGAAGAAATTCTTACCTTTTCATCCAAGCAAAACGAAGATGAGAAAATTCTAGAGATTGATAGCAATCAGACCTTGCACAATGTTAACGAACGAAAATCAGACTGAAGTAAAATTATGTACGGAGAGTTGGAGACAATTTTTTGTTTTACTAATGAGAATAGTAAAGTCCACCTCGCTCCCTCAGGAACAATATGAAATTGGGTCTGAGAAATCAAAAGTGAAAAGCATGATGTTTTAGGCTCATAAAGATTTGGATGTAAAGAATTTGTTTGCATTCATGAAGGATATGATTGGGCGTAAAGGAGCTTCTTTATATAGCCAAGCCTAAAGAGCAAATGTATTTTTATTGTTTTTCCTAAGCCTAGCGAATTAGCGAACAAGCTCCTAATATGAAATTTTACTCATCAACGCAATGAACAAATAATTAACAAAACTATACAAATATTTGCACCAAAAATTTATGGTTAATAATATAAATAGTCATACCTACTATCAGAAGAAAACAAAAATGAGAAAAATCTCAAAGATATCTGTGAAACCTCCCAAAATATGAAAGAACAAACATCAGATCGAAGTGATAAGGCAAGCTGAAGCAAAAATCAGAAACAAAATATTAAACACCTCATCCAGAAGTGGAAAAAAAATTATTGCACACAGATTTCAGAAATTGAAATTTGAAAACCTGTTCTCTAACCTCTCAATTTTCAACATCAATAACCTTCCTCATTTTCTTCAAGCCCCTCTTTCCTCTCTCATTTTCCAACATCATTTCATCATATCCATCCAATGCACCATTATTATTAGCTCAAATATTAGGTTCAACAGGAAACAAAAGCCCACTCCTACAATCAGCCATCGAATTTAACAGAATGGCGGTACACAAATCGCCATCCCATTTGCAGTCATTCAAATCTCATTCCTTGTTTTTCTTCACCACAGCCTTTAAATCAGATACTACTGGACTGTAGAAAACATTTCTCTTCTCCAAAACTTAGTTTCCATATTTAACATACCATACACCCAATACACAATACCAACGGAATGAAAATGAAATTTAACTAACCCAATTTTATCAAACCACCCGGGAAAATGAAATAAAGTTTTTATATGAACCCATAAAATAAACTGAGGTTTCAACACTAATTAGCCTATAATGAAGCTAAATATTTGAAAAAATGCACACCGACACACCTATGAACCAAAACAAGAGAAACAAACGTGTCCAATTCACCTTAATCTTCCAGCGAAAAATCAGTAAAATTAAAATCCCAGTATAAAGTGTGATCTTGAAATTGAAAAAAAATGGAAGTCCCAAGAAAAACAAAGATGAAAGTATATTTTGTACTGGGATTTGATCCAAAATCACAAATAAAAAATCCCAATTGAAAACCTTGAATTATTAACAACACCAAATCATTTCGGATATAAATCTTCAATAATTAGTCGATGATCTTCCGATCCACAAGGCTGTTCGAACTAAAAGAAAAGAACAAATATCAAACACGAGAAATGATAAACAATATGGAACCTTACCCGATGGAGATCGTTTTGCCACTTCACGGGGCCACTGAGAAAAAGTGAAAGAGAAATAGTGGAAGTGAACAACTTTGAGAGGAATAATGAATTGAAAGATATTTTTACGTAGAAGATATGTATTGAACATATTTCATCCATTTAATTATTATATTATATTATATACTCAATTTTAACCCTACAAATACAGACACAAAAATTGAAAAGAAAAACTATTAACAAACCAGTTGAAAAGAGGTCAAGTGTGAAAATTAACTTGACAAAAATGAATTGTGAATCAAGGATTCTCTCTTTTAAGAGAAGGAGGAATATTGTTTACCGTGATGATTTGTTAAATCTTGATACAATTTATATTTTATTCTCTGTATATTAATTATATTATTGCAAATATAACTCTGTAATTTATTTTTTGTAAGTTCCATATGATTTGTGAAAAGACTGTTTTATTGTATAAAACATTTTTAAAACAAAAAATACAATAATTGTTCATTAATTTTGTCCAAGTGTAATTTGTAATACGTGTCATAATTTTGCATTCTTGCAAAAAATGACTTCTTCACAAAGATTTGAGGTACATTTTGGAATGATGGTGGAGACTTTAGTCTTTTGTCACCAAAAATTGAAAAAATGAAAGTTGTTGTATTAGTGAATAACAATTGTATCCCTGCAATTCTAAAAATTATTATCATTGTATCCCTAATCATTCCTTATAAATATAGAGTTTTGTTTCTCATTATAATACACGCAAATCTATTGACTTATCTATTTTTCTCTCATTCTTCTCTAATTTATAACGCGTTATCAGCACGATTATGTCAAAATCAAAGTAGATTAGTAAGAAGATAATAATTTTTAAGCACAATCATATGTCGTGTGTACCAAAATCAATTTGGTGACATGTATTTTTTTTATTTACGTATGCATCAAATCCCAACTTTTTTATATACATCAGAAATATTTTTTACATGTACATAAATAAATTCTGAAGCAATTATTGCATTTTGATTCATGCCTTCAATTCATGCCTTCAAATCCCAACTATTTCATGTTTTTTATCTTGAAATAGCACAACATTATAATTAATATTTTAGGGGAATATTATTTGCTCTCGAAAAGCATGAATTATAATTTTCAATATTTCAGAAAAATATTGACACATTGCTCTTGAAGAAAAAATAGTAAAATATAATATGCTCATGAAGTAGCACATTATAATTCTCATTAATATTTTAGTTAGGTTTTACTTGCTCTAGAATAGCATAATGATATAAAATATTAGATAAATTATATTTTTACCCCCGAAAAGTAAAGCTTTGTATAATTTATTATAATAATATTTGATTGCTCTGAATCATATGAATTATAATTTTCAATATTTCAGAAAAATATTGATATATTGCTTTTGAAAGTACAATAACAAAATACAACGTACTTTTGAAATAGCACATGTTTCGAAAAAAGTATCATTTTGAATTCATATTTATCTGTGAAGGAAAACACATAAATAATGTCATGAGAACATTGATTCGTTTGACTACTTGAATGATATATGATTATATAATATTTGATCATATTATTCGAAATTAAATAATATCTTATATTAAACCAGAAGTACAATTTGATTTTATTATTTAGCATGATCAGTTGGACTATCACTGGATTAATAATGATGCGAAATTAAAAATTCAAATGGATTATCCAATGAAGAATTAAAAGATTCTTCAACCCAACAAAATCTTATATAATATTTGTTCTCTCTATTATTGGTTATTAATCATCACCAACTAAATAGGGATTGATTTTCTTATATTTTTGAAAATTAATTATAGTGATAAATGAGGTTTCTTCACCTTCCACGTTGACCATCTATAAATTATGTGTATTTAATAGATTTGATACAATACTAGATGATTGTATAGTGTTTGCAACATGAAGTTTGAGAAATTATTTCTCAAATTATGAGTATAATTTTCAGATTTTACAATTAGTGATCCTAAATCTCAAAATTTTTTAATAAGTGTTAGTTGAGATATCAATAAATGGTTTAACATTAATGTCTGTTAAACGCCTTCAATTAATTTAATTGAAAACAATTTATTTCTCATTTCTGTTTAGGGAAAATCGTTGTGAATCATGCCAACTTCCCATTTTAATCCAATTGTTTCGATAGTGCAATATATGTAAAATTGATCTGCAACAATACACTGAGATGAAATGTAAAGAATCTTGAGAATAAACGAGTAAGCTTTACCTTAAATATATGATATTTTATAAAACAGTTTGCTGATTTTCAATTTAATTGGACAATTCTCTCAACATTAGGGGAAGAAATTAAGAAGTTGAATCCTCGCAAAAGATCATTCGAAGCACAAGTTCGAAAGATAATTTACTTACACACATTTGCTGATTAAAGAGATTAATAATATCTCACATATTAGCTTTCAATAATCCAACTCGAATTAACGCCTTAGAGGGCAATTAATTAATATGATATTTGATGGCACGCCAAAGTGTAATGATATTCGATTCTAATATAAAATCTTCAAATTAAATTGAGCAATTAGCAAAGAAGATCACATTAAAAAGACATACATTCTTGACGAGTATTTACACATAACATATTATAAAATCCCAAAAGAAGTTCAGGTACTTAAAATATTGAAAATTGAGATATCTAAATAAGGTATGTCGCGCATGAGAAAATAAATAGTATCGACAAACAAAAAGTTGTCGACAATTTTTTTGTACATAATGTACATACTTCATATTGTGAATATCGATGATATCGAAATAAATATATTGAAATATATCGATCGAATAAATAATTGACCAAATAAAAGGGAAGCAATCCTAAATTAGATTTACTAGAAAAACAAAAGTTCTGGATGCTAATAAAATTAAACTTACTTGAGAAATAAGAAGTTTTTGGATCTACAGTCTAAACAACTAAATGTATACCTATGAGAAAAGTAAAGTCGTAATATGAAATGTATGACTCTTTACATAATGATTTTTGAGAAAACCTTGTGTAAATATATAAATTATCACGTGGTGGATGTAATCACAATTCTCTATTTTATTAGTATGACAATGCATGAAATTTGATATGCATATAATAAATTTTATTATAGTCAACTAACCGACAAACTATTAATATTATCTTGAAATATTTAATATACTTGAAGCATATAATTCAAATTATATCACGAGGGGCGTAAATACGTATTGTACTAATTTCTCCTTGACTAAGGTTTGTCCCATTAATTTTTTGACAAGGTTTTTAACGAGACAACTTTTGTAGCGTACTTAAAAGAATAATGTATTCTTTTTCCTTCATTAGGATTTTCCCACAAAATTTTTCCAAATAAAGTTTTAATGAGGCATATTATTTGTTTAATGAATATTCATAACATACAAGACATTCACTCTCAAAATAATGTTTTTATATGTATAAGGCTCCCGAAGAGATCAACAAGAGCTATTTTTTGGAATCATTATGTTACTACAGTCATAAAATGTTGATAAATATTTTGCATGAAGACGGTGTTATTTGAAGACATTGACGTACAAGACAATAATGAGTTGAGACAAGAACTGAAATCAAGGGCAGCTGAAGTACTCTTTTTCCTTCGATCGAGTTTTGTCCCACTGAATTTTCTTGACAAGATTTTAACGAAACATATTTTGTAATGTGTCATTTAAGGGGGGGTGCTGTTAAATGATAAGTTTATTAGTGAATGAAAATTGTACCTTCTAGTCTTAAAAATTATTATTATTGTATCCTTAATCATTCTATATAAATATGATACTTTGGTTCTCATTATAATATACACAAGTCTATTGACTTCTTTAATTTTTCTATCTTTTTTCTCTGGTTATAACAAAAGCTTCATTGTTACAACAGGGCGTGCTGCCGCCTTGGGATAATTTTCAGGTAGCAAAAATTAGTGCCCTTAGAAGAAATAACTTGATGAGATTGTTTGGAGTTCTATTTTTTTTTTTTTTCATTTATTTGATAGCGTTATTATGAAATTAGGAGAAACCCCTTCAGCTAATACACTTTGGAAGAAATTAGAAGTGTTATCTCTTGAGATTTTTTTTACAACTTCAGATTTGACACATCTTCAAATTTAGAAGAAAAAATTGATAAGTTCACAAAATTATTTCAAGCTATAGATATAGTTATTTCAGTATTAAGAAATAAAGTACTTGAGAGTTAAACTTAAAAGTAGACTTTAAAGACGCTAAAAGTGATGAGAGGTTGACAGTAAAAGAAAAGTTAACAAAATTTTTTTTTAATTGGATTAATAGCAGAAAACCCCCGTAATAATTGCAATTGTGATCTCAAACTTTTCTTCTTTTTTTTTTTTTGCAAAATATGCTAAAATCTTGTATTTGCACAACCCACAATTCCAAACCTTTACAATTTTATCTTTTTCACCACTCCCCCACATCCCACCTCCCACTACCATGAGAAGTAGCAAATCCCGTAACTTCCACCCTCCACTACCAAGAGAAGCAGAAAGACTTAATTGCTCCTCACCCCAATTTGTCCTCCCTTCCCTCCAATGTCAAGCCCCAAGTCGGTAGCTAGACAAAAGAAGCCCTCTTAGAGCTCTAGAAGAGCACCAAAACACTCATCGCCTTCTCCTGTTTTGTTTCTTGTGCAAAGTCGAAACTCGAGCCTGAGCCTGTGCCTGAAAACTAGCCACTGACTAAAAATCAAGTCACATGGGTTGGACCGGCCGAGCATAATCCACTTTACACCTTTATACATTGCAAGAAATAGGTCTAAAAAAAGGCAACATCACGACCTACCAACAACTTCGCCACCTTCAAACTTGCCTATTGTTGCCAAACCCAGACATTAATGTTTTGCTACTCACTCAAGCATCACAAAAACATAAATCCAACCCTTGATTTACAACCCAACCAATGGATTTGGGTCTCAAAGACCAGGGGAGAAATTTTCCCTTGTGTTGCGATAATCGAACCCCAAATTTTGTCAAAACTAGGGAGAAAACCGACTAGGGGTGACTTCTTCTTCGATTTTCATCTCGCGAGAAATCCCTTCTTGTTTGTGATCATTGTGGTGGAGGTAGTGTGAGATTGCTCAACTGGGGTGAGATGTGGCTGAATTGGAGAAGAAGATAAAGTTTGGGATTGCGGATTGTGCAAATAAAATATTTTGGCGTAATTTGCAAAAATGATTAAACAGATTGCAATTTTTTTCAAATTTTGGTAATTTTTACTGTTTTAACGGTCAAACTAACGGAATTGAACGGTAGGGAGTTTCTCGCACAAAAAATGTTATATTTTGCACAAAGGGTTCTAAAAAAGGGTGGTTTTTTTTTTGTGATTTTCAATAGGTAGGGGTATCGCAAATAGAAACGTTTTTAAGGGAGTTTCTGTTATTAATCATTTTTTAACTCAAGTAACTTTAAGTCTTATAAGAAAGAGATTGACGGGCAAACAAAAGCAATGACAAATATGAAAATGAGGGAAATAAAAGGAAAATGTTAAAAAAAAATGTTATTATTGTGGTAAAATAGGTCATTTAATAAAAGATTATTTCAAAAAAATAGTTGATATGAAATATGAAATAAAATCTTGACAGGTGATAAAAACTTCTCATCATTGAAGTTGTAAAATAATTTTACTTATGGTTCTCTGTAACAGTCATGAATTTAAAGAACCATATGTACGACTCTCTTTACCATATCAACAGTGGAAAGTTTTTATCATCCCATTGAAGGCATGAAATCAGTTCTATAACTCTTAAATGAATGGAGTTGTCTCAGTGATTACAATTAGAAAAAGTACCAATGAAAGAGTACTTGATTCTAGTTGTGATTTTTACATGTATCCTATTAGAGAGTAGTTTATTGAATTTGAAAATCTGAATAGAGACAAGTACAAATGGAAACTCACACAAGTTGTCGAATTAAAGGTATTGAAAAACTAAAACTTATTATTGAATAACAATCACGTTTTGGAATGAATAGAACAAGATATATACTTATTCTATAGAGAAATCTAATTTCCATAAGAAAATTAGATAATGAACATGTATAAAAATTCATAAAGGTTTTACTAAAATCTTCTTGAATTCTCGAAAAGTTACTCCTACTTCAAAGTTGAAAGGAACTTACACCTTGCAGGCTAAGCCTTTAATAGGCAGTAGTTCTTCAATAATCATTTTAAGTATGATAGATAACTCATCTGGCTCAGAGATTGGGCCATATAAGTGATAAAAGCCTTTGAATATAAAAGAAAGGAGTTTTTGGAAAAGATAAAATAGAACAATTTAAGTTTTGTGAAGAGTGTATTTTAGGAAAACAAAGCAGAATGCCTTTTATTAGTGGGCATTTATAAATCCACCCCTGTTCTTGAATATTTACATGTAAATTTTTGGAGACAACTACTATATATATTTTTAATGGGTTCGGATTTTATCTACTAATTGTAGATGATTTTTCAAGGAAGGCTTGGACTTGTTTTGCTAAAACTAAATTTGATACTTTTCAAAACTTTAAGCAATAGTAAATGTTGATTGGAAATCAAATCAATAGAAAAATTAAAGTACTTAGAACCCATAATGATCTACAATCTTTTAATATGGAGTTTGATCATTTTTGTAAAGAAGGTGACATTTTAAGATATAAGATTGTCACAAATACACCTTAACAGAATGACGTGGTTGAAAGAATGGAGAGAATTTCACTACATAAAGTAAGATGCAAGATTTTAAGTTCTAGGCTTTCAAAACTCTTTTTGGGTGAGGTTTTAAAAATTGAAACTTACTTGATTAACACAATTCCATTTAGTGACGTTAACAAAGAAATTTCAAAAGATTTAGATTGATTTCGATATTAAAAATGCACACAACAAATTCTCTTGAAATTTCACTATTTCTAAAGAGATTCTTATGGATTTTATAGAAATCTATTCAAATTCACGAAATTTAATAGAATTTTTATAATCTTTCTCTGGGATTCTTATGGATTATGTGAATATATATTCAAATTCTCAAAATTCAATTGAATTTTTATAATTTTTTAAAATTCATTAAAAATTCAGTTGAAAATGCCATTGGGAGTTGTGAAAAAAGCGTGTTGGCGTGTCTTTGTTAAATGATTTAATCTTGGACTTACGCGTGGCTTAATCGTGGCTGTTTCATGGAGGGCTCTTTTATAACCCCATTGAAGAAATTTTGGTGAACATCTGAACCCATGGGTGAAAATTTCTATCTTTAATTTTTTGCAAGTTTACATTATCATTTTGGTTTGAACAACAATTTGGGACTAACAGATAGCATCTGCATGTCGAGTTTCAAACAACAAATGGCTGAATTCCTACTAGAAAATCAAATTATAATCACTGTCATCACTACATTTCTCATATGGTTCCTCATCAAACGAAGGCTACCACCGCCTACGGCAAACAAAACCCTCCTGCCATCGCCGACAAAGATTCCAATCCTCGGAAACCTCCACCAAATCGGCACACTCCCCCACCGTTCCCTTCAATCTCTGGCCAAAAAACACGGCCCCCTAATGCTTCTCCACTTCGGAAAAGTTCCAACACTCGTCGTTTCATCTGCGGATGCCGCACGGGAAATTATGAAAACCCATGATGTAATCTTCGCAAATCGGCCCGAATCCAGCATTTTGAAGCGGCTTCTCTACGACATGAAGGACATATCTGTCGCACCGTATGGAGAATACTGGAGGCAATTGAAAAGCATTTTTGTTCTCCATCTCTTGAGCAACAAAAGGGTACTATTAGTAATTTCATAAACAGCTAAAATAAGTTAATTACCGTGTATTAAGAGCATGTTTGGCCAAGCTTCTTTTGTCGAGGAAGCTGATTTATTTCAAGCCAAATAAAAGCATTTTTTTTTTTTTTTTTTGCTTCTTTTTTTTTTTTTTTTTTCGTGTCTTTTTGCCATTTTGTTGTAAACATGCTTTTAGTTGTGTACAAGAGTAGCTGAGGATGGAAATGCATATTATGGAATCGTATGCATTACCTATACAACGCACATTGATTTTAGGAATTTGTTAAAATTACTGTGGTCCATATAGAGAACCTCCTGGATTTTGCCTTACATTAAAATTCTTACCTTGATTCTGGTTTGATCCGGTTCTAAGAAACTGGATTCAAAGAGATCATGCCCAAATTTAATTGCAGCTCATGGTGCTGACTGCTGCTCACAATTGCAGAGTCACTATTGTTCTCATTTGGCAAGACTGGAGGAGAAAGCAATAAAATGTTATTGGAAATATTTTTTCAGTTTCACTCACAGTATCAGTTTATGTGTTCAGATTTTAGGGGGGCATTCCTTGTACCAAGATTTTTGACAAATATATTTGACAAAAAATCTCAATCCTTAATTTAAGTGGATCTAACAGACCAATTTTATTTCATTAAAACAATTTAAAATTTTCAAATGGGTCTGTCCAACACCAATTAGGTAAATTCCATCCCCACCCTCCTTAAATCTTGCGTACCCTGTTGCCACATTCTCTCTCTCCTCTCTCTACATCTATGTATATATACATTTACATATTGAACTTGTGATACACGGTTTATATTTACATATTAATGGTGTTTTTGGTTGGCTAGATAGAAAATTGAAATGGATCCTCAGTTTTGTGAATTTTCAAATTCTTCAAACTGAATTGATTTAAAATTCAGTCATTGGCCCAAATAAGAAGCTAATCAATGAAGATAGGTTTCAAAGTACCTTACTGGAACACAAGTTGTAGGTTTCCAATTAATTCAACATGAGCCCTTTTGATAATAGTTCATGTTATTGTGATTTCTGAAATATATACATCATATATTAATATAATCATTCTTGTGAAAGAATGTATAGTGCCTATTTATAGAGAGAGAAACTCATCCTATGTCCATATCAATGTATAGCGTGTGTATAGAAGAGAGAGAAAGAGGGGGGGGGGTGCGGCGTAGAGGGACGATTAGGCTGGGGTGGGGGTAGTGGAAGTGCGTCTGGTATGGAAGGTTTTAAGAAGAATATCTAAACCATTAGATTAATTTAAATGAAGAATTGGGATTTTTTGTCAAATATATTTGTCAAAAACCTTGGTAGGTGGAACTGCCCCCCAGATTTTATTATTTAGTTACTAAAGCTTCAGGCAAATAAGGAGCTATTAAGATTGAAGATTATCATTTTCGTCTTTTTTAATTGGACCTATTAAATTTGATGCTACAATTGAAAGTTTACAAAAGAACGATAGATTGAAGAGTAGGTGCGGGCCTATAGGAGTTATGATATATTTAAAAGTTCACAAGAGATTGTCCAGTGTCTTATTTCATGGCTATGTTTGTAAATTTCTCTAAATCTGAAGTCCCATTGCTAGTGTGATTGGATTGCTCAAACGTTTTTCTCTTCTGATAAATTCAGTTGTGCACATTAGACGCATGAAGAAACACGGTGATTTTACAGAGTTTTTGAATTGAGTTTACAGGGTATGCCTCAATACAAAGAAGACCATCCTGCAGTTCGCGTATACACAGTTTGTGATGAATCCAAGTTTGTATTTATTATCTCTTTTCGTCAATTTATTACATCTAATAAGAAAAAGAAATCAAATTTCTGCTAAGAAATTTGCGAGTTAATTATAAATTTTGTCAACCAATTTCATGCAGATACTTGATTGTGAGGAATGTTCCATCATTGGGTTGTGGTGATGAGCTCTTGAAATTGTTCTCTACTTATGGACAAGTTGAAGAGTAAGAACCCCACCAGCATGTATATTATAATGAATGTCCATGTGTGTGTGTGTGTGTGTGTGTGTGTGTGTAAATGAACTCTCTGGCAGCTTTTGAAGTAGGTTTATATCTATTTTTTTCAAATGGGTGTTATGCTAATTCATCTGGGGTAGCTAAAATTTGATTGATAGTGACATGTATTTCAAGTTATCCTTTTCCTTTGGGCGGGGGAGAATTTCTGCGTTGTTTCTATGACATCAAAATCATTGCGCTTTTGAAAAGTGCTGTTCAGATGTAAACCAATGGATGCAGAAGACTGTGAGCCATACACCGATGTTTACTGGATCAAGTATTATCAGGTCGACAATGCCAGGTGATTTTTGATAATTGATGATTTTTCTTTTATTTTCCCATTTCTACACTAGTTTAAATGCATCAATTCTTGTTTATTTTGAAATGTTATTATTCATTCCTGAATGCTGATTTGTGTATTCTACAACTATTTAAATTGAAACATGAGTGAAAATGATGTCTAAACATAATTATAGGTTTGCCAAGAGGAAACTTGATGAATTCGTTTTCCTAGGGAATCGGATACTAGTATCATATGCAACTCAATACGAGACCCTCTCTGACACAAAGGAGAAGTTGGAAGGGAGGAGAAAGGAAGTTCTAGCAAGATTGAACCGTAAGTCTGCTGTGTAATAAGTTATATCTCCCTAATGATATTCCCTTATAATTTGTAAAATGTGATGCACTTCTAATTGATTCACGTGATTTCAGCTAAAAGATCCCGAGGGTCTTCAGTATCCAGGGCACATACCGTTAGCGATCCTTTATCCGCCCAAACATCTGAATTCATTCAAAGGTAGTTTTTCTGTTGTGTTACCATGAAATATTTTCTGAGGAATCTCATTTCAGATTACCATAAATGTATTCCTATGTTGTAGGGAGTTCGGGGAGAACAGTGCTCATGACGGAGATTCAGCTCCCATGACATCAGTTTCTTCTGACAAGGTAAATTTATGGATGAAAATTGGAGTTTATCTCAATAGAACGTGATTCATGAGGATATTACATTTTTTCTTTAAATGTAATCTTCTGCAAATTGACATTTTGGACTAGCTAAATGATTTCTGCAGTTAGCCATAGTTGTAGCCTGTAAGAGATGAATTTATATCGTGAACAGCACTATAGTATGATAGAGAATTGTAGTCTCCAAACCAGTTCCTTGAGTAATGCTATTTAGTAGAGATCATCTTAGGTCTAGGTGCCGGTGGTCCCTTGAAAAATTGTACAACAGAGTCGTGATACGTTTTTATGCATTTGACCATGAATTAAAGATTCATTGTCACTTAGACCGGTGATGAATAGCATTATTCATTCCTTGAACACCACCCCATGAAGAAAATTGAAAATAACAATAGAGTAATGCTAATAAGAAACAAAGAAAAGAAAGCTCCTCAGTTCTTCCGACTTGCTATGTGGTTGAAAGCTTCAAAGACATCCCTCGAGTTCTCAGATTTAAGGCTGCCATTGTACAACACTGATTTATTTCCAATTTCTCTTCCTTCAGCTGCTTATCTATGACATATTTGTCTAACTTTAAAACATCTACTTATAAGAAAATTAGCAAGTTTTGAACTAATAATTATTTTTATAGGCGAAAGAATTCGTAGGAATAGATTACTTATTTTGGGGAGTAACATAAGAGTTACTTGTGAAGAAAAAATTAAAATTTTCCCTAGTAAGAAAAAGTTAGTTATCCCAACTTTATTTCGTTAGTTAGGCTACTCACCGACTGTAGGGGATGTGAACCTCCTGTCGTGGTAGTCTAGTTGAGAAATGTAACAATACTAATTTTTTGGTTGAAAATCCTTTCAATTATCCAATCCTTCACTTTTGGTTGATATCAGGAATATTTCTCATCACAATCCATGAATCAAACGGTTCAATTCGTCAGGGAGAAGTTGAATAAGGTAATAATCAATTGTGTAATATCTTCTTCTTAAGTTATCTCATCTTTATATAAATTTCATCATCTTTCTCCATCATTGTAGATACAATCAAGCGTGGAGCACGCACAAGCTGGTTCTACTAAGAGACCACGGGTAGATAATAGAAGAAGAATCTAATGAGTTTTCAAGAAATGAGAGGCTTGTAACAAATTTTATGTAAATTGGTGTCGTTCCTCTGCTGAAAATTTTACTTTTAACTTCTAATAATTAATTTTATGGCTTCATTCTTATAGTAGAAGTGCTTTTTTTGTGATGAATAGATAAGTTTCCAACAAATCTAAATTTCGAGGGAAAAAAAGCCTTTATTGTTACGCTTGTTTTACAACCATAATATGAATGCTTAGGGATTTATGATATTAAGTAGGAATCGAATCAGCATGAAGAGATCGTTTTCTATCAATTAATGTTGAAGATGTTAAATACTTCCAAGAAGATCCACTCGGTTTCCTTTTCCCAATTCATTTACCACACATTCATTGCATCTTTGATGCACAGTACAATACCTTCCTTACAAAACATGTGAAAAAGTGCATTTCATGAGGCCAGCAATTTGGTAAATGCAATATTAGTACTCACAAGCAAACAAAACATAACTTCTCGAAGTCCTGCATATTGTATCAAGGCTTTACATGTTCCCTAATAAATTGCTCCAATTGAGATATATCGCCGGTCAAACCAGATGCTTCTGCAATTGTCACTTTGTTTTGGCACTGAGAAAATGCAAAGGCTTCTCCAGGTATCCCGAGTGTGTATTCATTAGCAATGTCTGCTGAAGATAGTGCAGTTCTTGATGCACGAAGCTTGTCACTAAATCAAAAGAGCAGGCAGCAAATCAATTTGTGCATTTAGGGTTAACAGTAATAATTGGTACACAAATACATTAGCCAACACATTTATTGAACTTCATGTACAACGGGAAGAGAATAACGCCATATACAAATGATTTGACAAGTATGAAATACGGAGAAGATCATATCAAATCTAATGTCAACCATTGGTCATGTCCATTTATCTCACTCTCCACGTTAGTGTTGCCATTAGAACACAATTAATGATATTATGCCTCTTTATAAGTTGTTTGTTTCCCCTTGGTGCTCTACCTTTACAAGGTCACAAATGTGACTATGTCTAAGTTTGTCATTTTCCATTTCATAATAAACATATACTTTGACATTAACTAGTCACTTCAAAGTCGATATATTACTCTTCTTCAACATCAGATACAATAATTCCGCATAAATATTATTTTTTATTTAATTTTCATATTTTTCTGGAGTAATTTTCCCTCCTCTAATATTTGGCTTAGTTTTCCTTCCCCCTCAAACCTTTTCCACCTTTCACTAATCTCCTTGTTAACTCTAATTATAATGTGCCCAATGTCACTACTTCCAAATTTGTAAGTTTTGGAAAAACAGTAATTGCTGAGTTCACTTACATTTAACTTGTGCTCTAGTTTTTCCTATGCACAAGTGTATTGGTTCAAAGTTTTCATTATTCCATCCATTAGCCAATTACATGGCATACACCTACTGATCCTAAAACATATTTGTTATATTTTCAACACTCAACCATTCTATTCCTCCAAACACTAGGCACATCATCTGAATTTAAAGTGGATGCATTCGTCATTCTATCTATGGGTGTTTCTTGTTACCTTCTTTATGTTGGAATGTCTATTTCACTTAATTATAAAATAAAAATGTTCATATTGTCATAAAAAAATAATGAGCAGTAAGGCCAGAAACTAACCGTCTTAAAAAGGATTGCACATGTGAAAGACTGAAAGAGGGAATAACTTAATTACTGAAAGCCTAATAATGTATAAAATACTCCTTACATTTCCTTTTCCAGCTGTTTTCTGATAAAATCCTTTGTATGAGCAGTAATTTTATCCACCTTGTTGCAAAGGAGTAATATTGGAATCTTTTTCTTCACTACATTTGCCTTGGTCAAAATATCATAGAGGTACCTTTAGCAAAATATAAACAATAGATGTGAGTCAATGTGTTATCTGTACTCTCGTGGGGGTGTGTGTATATGTGCATGTGAATACTTGAATAAAGGCACCGAGCATGTACTCTGAAGCAGCACGGCAATTTGGTAAAAATTCCACAGCATCCACCACAAAAACAATTGCTGCCGCTTGAGGCAAGAAGTCATCTAGTTTGGTTCGAAGACGGGAATGCCCAGGAACATCAACGAGATGAACAGGCTTTACTTTTCCTTTCTGCAATACAAGCAAAATAAGATTCAGCTACATAAATCTTTCAATTAACTTGTGAAAGAAAGGGATATTGGAGAAATGAAATTAATGTATTTAAAATTCTAGAGTCTTGGAAAACATAATCCAGTGCAGTTCCTCAAAATATGTACAAGAATTAACATCCTTTTTACCGAACCTGAGCAATCCACTATGCATTTAAGCACGCTAGCCAAAGGACAGGAAGAATATCATTGTGTTTGGCATCCATTATTTTTTTTAATATTTTTCTCTTAATTATAACCACACATTCTCCAAATAAAATAATATTACACATAAATCTAAAACTTTTCATTACTTTTCAACCACACATTCTTCCATCAATCACTATTCCAAAATTTATAATACACCCAAAATGGGTGCCAAACACAAGCTATATCTATATATGAACGTTGCAAGCAAATAGCGTGCAATACCTTTGCTGTTTCGGAGTGTAGCACAAAGGTACCTTCATTTGGTTCCATTGATGTCACAGTACCCTGATGAGAGGAGCCATCTCGAAGCTGAATCAATAACATTTTATATCTTAATAGTAGGAATAGAGGCCATAATCCAAAATTTCACTAACCATTTTTTAGAGGCTTACCTGGAAAAAGAGAACAGTTTTTCCACTTCCACTAAGCCCAGTTAACACAATGGTGTTAGCTGACTTACGCTTGAATAATCGAACTGCAAAGCAATAAATGTCTTCTGAGAAATCATATTTAAGCTTCTGGCAAGGAATTGTGTTGAGTAGAGAAGTGAATTCTAAATCTAAGGAATGATGAAGGAAAACAAAGTATACAAAGCTATCCCAAGAAAGAAGTTGGAAGAATAATTATTGATCATCCCATCAGTATTCCCTCCAATTCAACATAACTGAAACCACAACTTGATCAATTATTCCTTTTTGATAGAAATCCATATTTGCTCAATAGCAGATAATACTAAGTTCCCTCAGTTTCTCTCTCCTAACATTTTGAACTCCAATAACTAGTGCTTTTCAGATACCACATTAAGCACTGTGAAACGAAAATCTTGTGTATATAAAAAAAAACCCTTCCCTCAAATTACAATTGAAAATTTTCTTCTTTCAATTTCCCTTTTGAACCAAGCATGAATGAGAAATTTATCTAGGTATCTTCCGTTCTATGCACCCTTGACTAAAAAAAAAAGAGTAAATTTCAAAATTTCTCCCTTGGATTTGTACATTCATTTTCATGGGTTTTGCTTTAGAGACAAAAAGTGAGTAATTACCTTGAAATTTCCTTTCGTTTTTTTTTTTCTTATTATATCTTTTACTTTTTATCCTTCTCTATCTTTTTCACTTCAGGGATAAAGTTATTAACCCAAGACAGGAGAATGAAATATTTAAAAAATGACATAAATTCAGAAGCACTTTCATTTTTTATGGCTTAAATCCTAATAAGAAAATCTTCCCACCATAGTTCTCAATTGGGATATTCGGCCTCCTAGGGACACATGTCATTGGCCAAGACCTCTTGACGGTTGTGCTTCTTTAGCAGTTTTGAAGACATTGCAAATGGCTTAAAATGTGGCAGAGTATTTTAGAGGAGTGAGTAGCCTTACTTCCGCGATCCACTGAGTCCTTTGTTACTCCAACTAGTTAGGTCTCAACTAAACTTGCTTACTGCAGACTGCATTGCTTAATCATAGCACCATGCTAACAAAATTGCTAGTTTCAACTTAAGGGGCCACTTTAATGCTTTAGACTATAGAAAATAGGATCAAATTCACAGTACCATCTAACAAAATTACATGTTTCAACTTAAAGGGCCACTTTAATACTTTATAGTACAGAAACTAGGATCAAAATTAAGGTTACGTTATTGAACAAAGGTTTTCTGGAATTTTCTGAATCCAAGATCCAAAAAAAAAAAAAAACAGACATTTCTATGACACGGTTGAATTTTAAAATGTTCATAACAACTAAGTAATTTCAAGCTTCAATTACAACACCCAATTTAGCTAATAATACCAAAGAAATTTCGAAAAATTGTGCATCATCACATCCTATTGAAACAAAATCCAGTTATTCAACAGAGAAGAATAATTCATCAAACTTAAAATTCGCATCAAATTAAAACACTCTAAAGTTCGAGGAACTACAAATAATGAAGAAAAACGTGGTGACCAAGACTACTCCGATTGCGGCATAAAGCTGAATTGGCGGAACTTTCTGAATAAGTTCTTGGGCCTTGTTCAACCATTTCTGCATTTGGATTTTCAATTCTTCAATTTTCTCCTTATCCATTTTGGTCAGAAACCTTCAGGAACAAAAATTGGAATTTCAGAATTTGACGAAATGAATCTGACAGGTAAGGAAGCCCGGAAATTTATTAAACGAGATTCGGGCCGGATCCAAATTTGACCCAAATAAAATCTCGTTACAGTGCATCACGATTAAACGTTTTGAATAAAATCGCGTTACAGTGAAACACGATAAAACTTACGAATAGAAACGTGTAACAGTGCAATATCTAGAGAATTTTGCTGGACTTGAACGGATGTTTTAAAAAGAGAAATAGTGTACTAATTATCGGTGTATTAAGCGCTAATTAAGACATGGATAGTATTCAAAGGGAGTACTTTGAAAGAGAGTCAAAGTCGGGTAAATTTGAAGATTTAATGGATTTCGAGTTGATTATAGAATCGAATGGAAATTAATAGGAACTTGAAAGGAAAATTGACTATCTTGAAGGATTATTTGCAAGAAATGAGTAATAACATTAACAACAAGAGAAATCAAGGGCGTAATGAGGATCAAGGGGGAAAAATTCTACTAGACTCGTAGATAGTTTATTTTATTTTTTGCCTTAAAAATGTCATGGGTTGTGACTTCACTGTCTAGGTTTTCAAGCAATGAAATAATGTGGGAAATGGAGAGTGGGTAGAGATAGGGACATTTGAGTAGAATCTCGATAAGGGTAAGGGTGGTTTGAGCTATAAAAATATTGGTACGAATGATAGAATTAGATAAAAAACGATGCTATTGGACGAGAATGTAAGATATGTTACACCCTTATTTTGGATGGGAAGGGCTCGAGTAACAAACTTAATTGACCTATTCTGCCAATTGGCAACAATCCTCATTTGGTTTCGACCTCTAATATTGAAGATTTTGGGAGGAAATTTCGTGTTGAGGATTGTGATAATGGGAAAGAGTTGTGGAAGGTTGCTTGCGGGCAGAATGGTTTATGCTACAAAAAATTGAGATTAGATTTTTGTTACATTTTGTAAAGATTAAAGACGAAAAGTGTAAATTTATTTTTAAAAAAAAAAATTGCAACAAGTTTGCAGTTCACAAAATATCCATATACTATTTTTCACTAATAAGCAAGATTCTAAAAAGCTTCAACATTTACTAGTGTAAGCGTGGATACGAAGTTTCAAACTTTACGAGGTTAGGTGAGGGTTAGGCGTAAAAAAACGTTTTCTTATTTCTTATATTATTTTAAATTTTTTAATAATTACATATTCTAAACTTGTAATCGTTAAGCAGGATGCTAAGAATCCGCCTTTTTCTTTCAATAAATAGGTGGAATTATTTTACTTTAGAAAAAAGTTACTTTATTGATTAAGAGAAAAAGTAGCTTAATTTCAAACACTTCTTCCTTTCCCACGTAGAATCAATCTCGACAAACAAGCATCTCCGTTCTTTAGTAAATGGAAAGACATATTCACTTTTTGCTTTAGTCCACTTTAGGGTCCATGCCAATTAGAGAACAGATTTACAAAGACAACATCCAATTATATGGTTGTGAAAAAGCCCTTTTTTCTTGGGTACATTTTTAACTTAATAATTTCTACTATTAGCCAATTATATAATTTTTTTAAGTTTAACAAGACAAATCCTACTTAATAGATTTATAGAATCTTCATACATACTTATGTAGTTTGCAACAAAATAACGGGTCTCAAAATCGTAATTACATAATGTAGTTAGCACAATAACTAAAATCTTATTTAACTATTTAGATAAATTCAGTTTTAAATTTTCTATGGATGAAAATCTTTTAAAAACTTGAAATCAAAGTCAAATGAAAGTTTTTTTAAAAAACTAAAAAATAATAAAAAGTTATAGTTAAATAAAAGACTTTTTTTTAAAAATGGAAAAAAGTAAAAAAAAAAAAAAACTAATAAAAGGCGTCTAGGAAAGACGAAAGAGAAAGAGGGGAAGGAAAAAACTCGGACGTTTAGAAATTAGAAAAACAAGGTCTAGGAACGAAGCAAGACGTTTTACCCGAATTTCAAGATTAAATGCCTAGGCGCTGTCTAAACAAGCTTTTTAGAACACTACTAGTAAAAGAATAATTAGAATGTGCTGAAATTGGGAAAGGAAAGACTACGGAATATTCTTAGACATCTTTATTATATATATAAATATATCTCCCTCGACTATTTTAGTCAGTCACAACATATTTATAATTAATTCATACATTTCCATTGTCAATAGTATATTTAAACAATTAATGTTTAAGAGGTAGGAAGTACTAACATTTTATAAAAAGAAAATTTTAGATATAAAACGTAAAAATATGTGTTTTTTTTTTTATAATTTACCTCGTTGTTACAACATTATTGGAAAATTAATAATGTGGACCAATACATGTGTAAAAGATGATGAATAAGAATACGAGGTGCACAAGATTATGAAACTACAATTAACTTTAATAATCGTATTTCAATAATAAGTCAAAATTGGTGGCCTTTTGTGAAAACGTCCATTTCGCCCTCTATTGATTGTGAAGCATGTAAATCTTTTCAATCATTTTACTTCGCACTTGGAAGGTAAAATTGACATTTTGGACGAATGAATATGTACTCTACTTTCTTAATCAAACGTTCAACTCGTAGGATTGAAGTTTTATATTTGAAATGCAAGCCAACAAATCTATCAAAACTTATAGAATTCTTTAAGAAAGTTACACCAAACAGAGCCTTAATAAAAGATCAATAATCCCGCATTATAAAATAATAAAATTAGCTCGAGTGGAATATACTGATCACGAATTTCATTTAAACCACCTAGCATCTTTATATTATGACGGGACAATTGTTGAGTGGCTCACTAACGATAACTGAATTCACTCTTAAATTGGATCACGAGAATTTTAATGAGATCGATTCGAAGTTAACAACTATAACACACACATCTATTTTAATGCAGACAACGGAAAATATTTTAATGCAGACAAATTATTCCTATTCTATTTGAACTTGAATTATTGAAAGTGCAGAAGTTAATAATAAAAAAAAATAGGCAGAGAAAGAGCAGCAATACCTTATTGACTAGGCATTTTTTAAGCTTCACTATTTATTTATTTTTAATGTTTTTTCACTTGTTTTTCAGTGGCAGACGGCGGCCCTATCGTCAGAAATAGTTGGCTGAAAACGATGAATTTGTAATTAATTTATTTCATGATGTGAACATGTGTAGAGAAAAACTACAAAATCCATTATTAGATTGAAATCGAATCCAAGAAAGTTAAAGTAATCAAAATTTTGAATTTGATTCGAAAATAACTAACAATACGCAAATGATATGTTGACCATTTTGATTGAATATTTGAGAATCTCACTATGTTGGTTTGAACGTTACAAGAAGAATCTTGATAAATTCGTAATTTGTCCAACGAAAAACAAAAATTCAATAGCAAATTTGTATCTCAATAAATCTCAATAATAATGTTGTGTAAAGATTACAATGAAAATAAAATACTATTTTTACTATCATAGAAAATTGGTAAAAAAAAAACGTGCATAATCTCTTAAAGATTACAAGAATATCAATTTGAATAAAATTCTAACATAACTACGAAATTTCCAAAAACAAAAAATTACGCTGCCGGATTTAACTATGCGGCCTCATAGTTGTTCTGAATGCGGTCGCATAGTTCACTGAATATGGTCCATGTTGGTTTCGATTTATAGGCATGCGACTGCATGCCTATCTCAACTATGCGGTCGCATAGTTGAGTTTCGTAGTTCCTTCTTTCGTTGCTTGCAACACGATTCTCCAATTGGTTTCAGCCATTGACCCTTCATTAAAGTTGTTCCTTGGCTTGTTACTCCGACATTTCGTCCACCGTAACTTAAACAAGCAATCACATCGCCTCTTTCACCCGATCGTGTCATCGGACCTCCTTCGATAATCAATGGATCTTTTCACGGGCTTGATTTTGACACGCTCAACTCCATGCTCACATCTTTCCCTCCTTCAAAATGATTTATCCTCGAATCTGTACTTGCATCAAAGAGAGAGAGAGAGTTCAGATACATTAAAAGTATCCGCAACATTATACTCATCAGGAAGATACAGCTTGTTTGCATTGTCATTGATTTTCTCGAGAACTTGAAATGGTCCATCTCCCTGTGACTGCAAGTTTGATTTATTTGCTCTGGAAAGCGCTAGTTCTCAAATGTACCCAAACCCAACCACTGAGTCCAAATGAAACACTCTTCCAGCCCTTGTTAGTTTGTGTTGTATAATGCTTGTTTTTGTTTTCAATTTGCAATCTCA
>CAIGRP010056667.1:0-11727 GCA_903798385.1 Fraxinus cuspidata
GATTTTGAGCTAGTCAATTTCATGACTATTTTGCTCACCGCTACTCGTCTAGACATTTTGAATTGTCGAGGATGGGGTTAGGTGATTTTGAGCCTTACCCATATTTGGTTTTAAAAACTCTCCACCAGCCCCTAGCGATTTTGAGCTAGTCAATTTCATGACTATTTTGCTCACCGCTACGTGTCGAGACATTTTGAATTATGGAGGGTGGGGTTAGGTGATTTTGAGCCTTAACCATTTTTGGTTTTGAAAAGTCACCACCAGCCCCTAGTGATTTTGATCAATTTTGTGACTATTTTGCTCACCGCTACGCGTCGAGACATTTTGAATTCTCGAGGGTTGGGTTAGGTGATTTTGAGCCTTAACCATTTTTGGTTTGAAAACTCACCACTAGGCCCTAGCGATTTTGAGCTAGTCAATTTTGTGACTATTTTGCTCACCGCTACGCGTCGAGACATTTTGAATTGTCGAGGGTGGCGGTTAGGTGATTTTGAGCCTAAACCATTTTTGGTTTTGAAAACTCACCATGAGCCCCTAGGGATTTTGAGCTAACCAATTCTTTGACTTTGTTGCATACCGCTATATGTTGAGCGATCTTTGAGGCAAGATGGTATAGGGTCGGGTGATAATCACAAGCCCTAAGAGCGATTTTGAGCTAACCAATTTCTTAGCTTTGTTGTTCATAGCTATGTGTTGAGCGAGGCAATAGAGCGTACGATGTGGTGATAATCACCATCCCTTAGAGCAATTTTGAGCTAACCAATTTTTGGCTTTGTTACTCACAACTATGTGTTAAGCGATCTTCGAGGCAGTAAAGCATAGGGTCTGGTGATAATACTTCTTGAGATGCTCGGTGTTCCACAGCCTGCCAGTGGTTTTGCTTTCAAGTCCTTTAGGCTGCATGCTCCATTTCCAAGGTTTCAGATCACCTCATACGACCATTTCATTGTTAAATTCACGCCCTTCTGCTACCAAATTTTTTTTCGTAGTATCGAGGGTCTCTATTCGCCCCCTTAGAGGCTCAAGGAACAACATCATAGTTGGTGGAGATCCATTCGTTCGTATGTTGTCAACGTAACACTTCCTTGAAGACTATTGATCAACACTCATACACCCTACATCATGACTGGTTGATAAGTTCATCACTGGTGGTAAGTGGAGAAAACAGCTCCACCAACATTCAGTAGGGGTCAATCATAGATTGCATTATACACCATGGGGGCCTTGATGTAAGTACCCAATATTATTGGCAGTTCCACAACTCCTTTCGGTATCACAGTAGCCCCTCTGAATCCTTAGAAGGAGGGTGATTATTGCTTTCACCTTTTCTAACGAAATTTTAATTGCACAAATTCTTCCCAAGTGAGAATGTCCGCTGCACTACCGCCATCAACCAATACCTCTTTACATCGTAGTCCGCTATGTCGCCGACTATCACCAAGGCATCATCATGGGGGTTACCACGCCTATTAAGTCTTTCTCACCAAAAGTGATGCTTGGATTGAATCGACCTTTTTTCTGAATGGAGTAGACCCATAGTTCTTTCTACCCGAGTTCGAGTCCCCTCCCGCTTGCAATCCTTCCAATAATCACATTTATAACATCGGTCCTGGACCATGGTCGATCATCAACCTTCTGCTTACCTCGATCATTCCTTGGTACTTAGTCCAAAAACCCCACGTCAAGATGCGATCAGTCTCCTCCTTCTTCCTTTCCACGTCCATTATGGGGTCGAAAAATCTGCGAAAATGTAACCTCTGTTGCCCCTAAGTCCTCCACTGTTGGTTGAGTAACAGGCAGGATAATCGTTTGCGCCACTTGGGGTGATTGCTCGCGTACGGCCTCCTACGGGTTCTGTGGTAGGGCTGTGGATTTCTGCGTTTGACTTTGCAAATGGTTGCCAACTAAGTTTCCAGGGCACTGAATTGGCTCTGCGTCACGTACTGCGGTAGCGGTGGCGGGTCGTAACCTCTTGCGATAGATTTCGACTCCATCTCAGCCGCATTTCCGACCATACGTGTTTCACTCCTAGTCTGTCTCATTGACATAGTTTTTTGTTCAGTGGTTTCCCAAAGACGACGCCAACGAAATTGTAGCGAGATGAAGCCATGTGAATTCCTGGCAGACAGCCACAGACGGCGCCAATGAAATTGTAGCGAGATGAAGCCCTGTGAATTCCTTGTCCGGCTGTTTCTATCAGTGAATGCTACCTGCAAAATGAGGTCGGGGCTTTCTCCCCCGTTGTACCTCCGGCATGAGAATCAGTAGTCTGTTTAAGAGTTGGAGAAAATCATATTTGAAGTTCAAGCAGTAAGGTTTCAATAGAATCATACCGTTCTCACATTGGGGGTATTTATACGTGTATGATGCAACGCACCCGTTCAGCGGTTAATGGTGCCACGTGTCCCACGTAGGTCTTCCCACTTCACCCACGTTCTAAGGGGATGACCCCCACTTCCTAGGCGGTTGGTTGTGCCCACGTTTACTGTTGAGCGACTCTTGTCATGCTTATTGACATTTGCATTGTTAAGTGTGGTGTTGGTCTCATGGGGTACAACCTCATAGTGGTAGGCGACATCATGCCAACGTAGAGTGCCGCATAGTGGTAGGCGGCCTCATGTGAACGTAGAGTGCCTCATAGTGGTAGGCGACTTCATGTCAACGTAGAGCGCCCGGATGTTAGGGTAGGCGGCCTCATGGGGGTCGGCACCTCATAGTGGTAGGCGGCCTCATGTGAAGGTAGACGGCCTCATGACAGTAGGCGACCTCGTGTTAACGTTGAGCGCCCGTGTGTTGGGGTAGACGGCCTCATGGCAGTAGGCGACCTCGTGTTAACGTAGAGCGCCCAGGGGTGTGGTAGACGGCCTCATGGTAGTAGGCGACCTCGTGCTAACGTAGAGCGCCTGGGGGTGTGGTAGACCACCTTATGGTAGTGGGCGACCTCATGTTTACATAGAGCGCCCGGGGGGTTGTGGTATGGCCTCATAGTAGTAGGCGACCTGGTAGGCGGCCTCATGTGAACGTAGAGGGCTCGGGTGTTGGGGTAGACGACCTCATAGAAGTAGGCGACTTGGTAGGCAGCCTCATAGTGGTAGGCGACCTTATGGTAGTGGGCGACCTCATGTTTACGTAGAGCGCCCAGAGGGTTGTGGTAGATGGCCTCATGGCAGTAGGCGATCTCGTGCTAACATAGAGCGCTCGGGGGGTGTTGGGTTAGACGGCCTATCACGTGGTGCTCTATAAGGATTTCAGATCAAGTAGTTTTTTGTCTCAAGGAATATCATAGCAAATTAATAATACCATCATATATCAGTCACAAAGTAGAGGGACAAGATTCTGAAGATGAAGATGGTGAATGGAGTTTTATTTCTGATTTTAATAATTTTCCATTTTTATTTGAATGTCTAGGTATTTGAATAAGTTTAGCCTAGTTATTGGATAGTTAAAACCAACTTGTGAACGTTGGGTCTGCATTCCTATTTCTGTGAGAATTTGTTGAAGTTCTCTGCTATTTATTCTGAAATGAAATAAACACAAAGGATCTTTCTGCAATACTTTTGATCCACATAAGAAATTGGAGGTTCTTGCTCCCTCGAATGAGCTGGACAATCTTTGTTTTTCATTTTTCCAAATTAGAGGAAAAGCTAATCCCCTAGCAAGGCTGTACCACAGTGGTATCAGAGCCTAGAAATGGATCACAGGTTGGAACAATTGGAGGTGGCCGTAGGAACGATGATAGTTCAGGAGGAGATCTTGCTTAAATTGTCCAAAGCAGTCAGTAAACTCACTGATCGGGTGGAACAAATTACCATTCACGCTAGCAAGCTTGTTGGGAACTCTCCTGTTAGAATGCAAACTCCATGTAGGGTGGAAGACTCAACAGCAGCCCATAGTACACCAGTTGTTCGTGCAAATGCTTCTGAGGGTTCAATGTCATGATCTTATATTCCAAAAAGGGTTAAGATTGATATTCCTCGCTATGAAGGAAAAGGAGACCCAACCATTTGGCTGCAGACCAATTCTTTCAACTACATGAAATCCCTATTCAAGATCGAGTTACATTCACTAGCTTCATTTCATTTAGAAGGCGATGCACATCTATGGTACCAATTGCTGAAACAAGAGCTGGGCACTGTCACATGGGAAGAATTTAGCGATAGATTAAATGCAAGGTATAAGCCAAATAAGTTCTTGGATTTCTTTGCTGAACTAACTCGTTTACAACAAATAAGTTCAGTACAAGACTACTAGGATAAGTTTGAGAAACTATTGGCTAAGGTCGGACCAATGGAGCAATCTCGACAAGTCGGTTGTTTCGTATGAGGCCTTCGAGAACCCCTTCGAACTGAGGTTAGAGCCAACAAGCCAAACTCTCTATCCTCGACTATAGGGTTAGCAGGGCTATTCGAAGCTAGAGATTTTAGCCAACGCAAGAACATGCAACACGCTCTCTGTACCACACCAGTACCGCGCATCCAAAATTCAGAAACAACTCCCATTAAGATAATGATCACTGAGGAGTTAAATGAGAGGAGACGCAAATGCTTGTGTTTCAAATGCAATGACAAGTTTGGCCTGGGACACGTGTGTAAGAAGTTGTTTTTAATCCAAGCTACATTAGGAGACATTGATGATGATGTGGAGATGGAGGAATATGGGCATCTGAGGAGAAAATTCCATATATGCTAGAAATTTCACTCCAGTTTTCTGGATTTCGAAATCCCAAAAAAATGAGAGTTAGAGGTTATCTTTCTTACAAACAAGCTACAGTGTTGATCAATTCAGGAAGCACTCTAACTTCATCAATGAACAGCTAGCAATGAAAGTGGGCCTCCAACCGAACTCATATGACAATTTGGAGGTAATGGTGGCTTCTGGAGAAAAATTATCTAGCCCAGGGAAGTGCAAAAAATTTCAATTAATTTTGCAAAGCCATCCTATTCAAGCTCATATTTATTTACTGCCATTGGAGGGTTGTGATGTCATTTTGGGAGCACAATGGCTCTACACACTTGGAAAATTGAATGGGATTTCTCTAAATTAGTAATGAAGTTTGAATTGTATGGAAAGATCATTAGTTTCCATGGATCGAAAGGCACGAAGGACACGGTGGTTGGTGGCCAAGAAATTCACAAGCTAACGCCGATGAAAGGAATTTTACTCAAACTGGTACCTATGGAAAAGAAAGAACTTCACGCACAAGTGTAGTCGATTATGCAAAGTGCTTGACCACAAAATACCAATACAACCTAGGTGTCGACCGATTTCAAGGAAGCCAAATCGTTATCCTTACTTCCGGAAGGCTGAAATTGAGAGAATGGTTACGGAGATGGTTTCCATGGGTATAATTTGGCATAGTAATAGCCCCTATTCTTCCCCAGTCATATTGGTAAAGAAACCAGACTGTTCATGGAGGATGTGTGTAGATTATCGGGTCTTGAATGAGCTTACCATTAAAGATAAGTATCCGTTTCCTATAATTGATGAGCTCTTAGATGAATTGCATGGTGCACAAGTATTTTCCAAGCTCAACTTACTTATACACAGGGTATCACCAAGTTCGAATGAGTCCGGAAGATGTGGAAATAACAGCATTCAGAACTCATCAAGGACACCACGAATTCCTGGTAATGCCTTCTGTTCAACTAATGTGCCATCAACTTTCCAAGCCCTTATGAATGAAGTATTTCATGATTATTTGAGAAAATTTGTTTTTGTTTTTTGATGATATATTGATTTACAGTATATCATAGGATGAGCTTGTTAATCATTTAAGTATTGAATTTTCAATTTTACAAGCCAATGAGTAACGTGTAAAATTCGAAATATGACAATTTGGCAAAAGGGAAGTTAAGTATCTTGGCCATCTAATTACTACTGACGGAGTTTATTTAGATCCAGAGAAAATTGAGACAATTCTCTCATGGCCCAAGCCATAGACACCTAAGGCCCTTAAAGGATTTTTGGGATTGACTCGGTACTACCGTAAATTCATATAAAATTACAGGAAGATTGCTGGTCTTCTCACATGAATGCTCAAGAAAGACTCTTTTAAGTGGAATAAAGTATCTGTGGAGACATTTTCCAAACTCAAGGAAGCCATGACCAGTGCACCAGTTTTGGCTCTATCAGATTTTTCAAAAACTTTAATTGTTCAATGTAATGCTTTAGGGTCGGGAGTTGGAGCATTCCTTATGAAAGATCGACCTATAGCCTTCTTTAGCCGGGCCCCACAAGGTAAACACCTCTTGTTATCTACTCAAGAGAAATAATTTTGGATTTGGTATTATCAGTACAGAAGTGGAGATCCTACTTGCTGGAAGGAGATTCATTGTGAGAACTGATCATCAAAGTTTGAAGCACTTGTGGACTCAAATGATCACAACCATGGTGATAAGTGTAGTTTATACACTTATTCGATGTTCTAAATGATTATATTTTACTTTTCTTTGGATAAAATACTATCTAAATTGTGTTATATTTTATTTTGTAGGTAAAATTCAAGCTTTATTGATAAGTGTAGTTTCTGCACTTATTCGAAATCCTAAATGATGACATTTTACTTTTTTTGGGATTACCTAACTTGTGTTATATTTCAATGTGTAGGTAAAACTCAATATTTGATGAAGAATTAGATAAAAGAATGTGAAGATAGCGAAAAAGAGCTCAATTGTATTAAATACAAAGTTTGAAGGCCAAATTGTAAATATTCAATAGTTGTTTCGGACTATAAGATGATACTTTGAAGATTGCTAGGAGATGAAATTAGAACTCAAAAAGGATGAAATATGATCAAAATATTATCAAAATCAATTTCCAATTGCAAATGTTATATTCAATTTTTTTATTGAATATTGAGACCTATTTTTGGCATAGTAAACATCTAAATTAGAAAAATTCTACTTCTTGTTGCCCTTTGATCTAGGTTTCCAATGCACTTTGAATCTCTTCAATTAGATATTGAGAGAGAGAGTTATGGCCAAAATACTAAGTGCTGTGTAGAGACAAAAAATCATCGCGCGAAGGCAACTTTTCTTATTCGATTGGAACTCTTTTGGAAATCAATTAGGTCGTGATTTTCAACCAATTTTTTACTCCTACAAATATCTAACACTAGAATACATATTAGGAACCTCCTTTCGATCAAAATTTCATCATATTCTACTTATTTTGGAGGCGAAAAACAAGTTTATATATATCAATTCAAGGTGAATCATATAGGGATTTTGAATATTCATAGCCCGATTTCAAATTTGAGCCAAGAACGTGGATTTCTCATACTTCTTCCATTTTTCTTATTTTCGGGTGATTTTTTCCAATTATTCTTGTATAATTTAATTATAAGAATGTTCGGCTAAGTTTTCATTGTATTGGATGAATGGTGAACCCTATTGTATATATATTTTAATTCATGATAATTAGTTTAGTATTTCTTGATTTTTCTTGAATGGTTTTGCATTCTCATTGAACTATTTGATTGCTTGATCACCAATTATATAGTAAGTTGTTTGTTGTAGTATAGAAATACTCACAATAAATCTAGAACTCGTCCAAATCAACACATGGACAATAGTTATTAAGAATAATATATATAGCATGTACAATCATGCGTGATAAATCATGTGAATTAATGTATATTTTTTATATGAATTCGGACTATAGAATGAATTAAGAATTGAATTAAATGGTAATATGGGGATTCACAATTCCAATACAAACATTTACTTATTAAATAAATACTTCATTTGTTTTGTTATTTTAGGATTAATATAGATTACATACGCATCATCTCTTTTGATTTCATCACACAGTAGCTATTAAATTACAAATTAGACTTTATTTCTCGTGAGAACGATACTCTTAACTCACGTATTTTTCTATTTGTACAACGATCTCGTACACTTGCAGGTTTCACGCGATTAAGTTGTTGGCGTCGTTGTCGGAGAATAACAGATTTAATTTTAGTGTAATAGTTTATATTTAATTCGTTTTTTATTTTGTTTTATTTGTTTATTATTGATTTTGGTTACCCACTCTGATATCTCTTATATGATATTCTATACAAGTACCGTTCAGCAATGCATCTAAGATTCTAACGCTGATATGGTAAAAAGATTTTTGCAATGAATTATCTCGACGTTGATGGCGAGGAAGAAGATATCTATTGTGAATTCTGCTCTCGGGTACATTATACTGGTTACTGCGTGAATACATGCACTGAACCATTTCTGCTCAAGCTCCTACGCTTTAAACAATATTTAAGTTGTCGGAGACTCGCAATTGACACATCTATTGAAAGTTACATGCCCGTGGGAGAGTGTATCCCTTCTTTCGTTTGTGGAATTTGGTCATTCTATGTTCAACGAGGAGGTAATTGTAAAATACTACACTGACCTTGACAAGTTAGATGAAAACAAACTGTGTGTGGGAGATGGCGCATTCTTGGTTGAATTTAAAAGATGGAGATATATTCCTCTCGAAACATTTGAAAGAAAAGAGTTTACGCCCGTGGATTTAAATTGTGAATCGACCATTCAACTCGAAGAGATATCAATTATGGAAGACGAGAACAAAGACGATGAAAGATCAATTGCAAAGGAACAAAACGAAGATGAGACAATTAATGAAGAAAAAGTTAACCCACATTCTGTCGACTTCATTGATTGCCCTATCATTGAATTTGTAGTTAAGCCCGAAGAGAAGGATGAAGTCTACGTAGTTGAATTCAAATCGGAGGAGATAGGCATATCATATCACATTGGAGATGACATTGCGAAAATTTGTAGAAGCAATGAAGAGTGGAGTAAAGTCAGAAGAGGCAAATTGAGCAAGGCATCAAAAGTGTCTTCAGAATTCCATGATGCCGAAACAACAAATTCAAGCCAAGGACTTTAAATAAAATGTTTATTGGGAGACAACCTAATTTTTCTTCCCTTTTATTTATTATGCTTTGGTAATAGGATAATTTAAATTAGTTTTTTATTATTCAATTTTAGGTACTCATCATTCATACATCATTTCCCCATAGGTCTTCGTATGTTAGTTGGTTTATTAGATGTTAGAACTAAGTAACACTTGTTCCAGTTATTTGATCTTAATACTTTATTTGATTGTATTGCGCAGGAACATGATGTCGCAGAACACTTAAACCAACCAAGACTAAAGAGCGAACGGGAGCAATAGGAAGCTAGCCATTGAATTACAATTCATATCAGGAGAGTCTTCTTCTTCATTCTCTTTCCCACTCCTTTATATGTAGATTTAGAATTTAAGACATTGAGGATAATATTTAGTTTAGTTTGGGATGGAAAACATGAGTTTTCATTTTTTTTTAATTTTTTTGCGTGTCTGTGTCATTCTTATGATTATGTGTTTTTTTGTGCTTTTATTGCATTAGTTTAGATATAAAAAAATAAAAATATTAAAATATTAAAAATTTTAAAAATATTTTTTTTGTGCTTGTATGAGTTAGTTTGCCTAGCTGGCAATAAAAAATATAATAAATCGTTAATTAATCTATGAATTGTGAATATGTTGCATGCTTAAATTAATTTTTACTTTTTCATGTAAAGTTTGATATATATTGAACACATGAATTAAGTTAAGCATTGTTTAGGAATGAGTTGATTTCATAATTGGATAAGTTGAAATAGTGGACTATAGATGCTAAATCCAAAACCACTAAATTTTNTTGATATATATTGAACACATGAATTAAGTTAAGCATTGTTTAGGAATGAGTTGATTTCATAATTGGATAAGTTGAAATAGTGGACTATAGATGCTAAATCCAAAACCACTAAATTTTACATCCTTAGATCAAATTATTAATAGTTTAGGAAATTTCACTGTTTTAGGAAGATATTGAGATAAATGGGGATTCTATATGTGAAATGAAAAATCTTGTATGGATTATCTAAGGTCAATAAGATGCAATTGGGTGAAAATCTCAAGTTAGAGATCGGTTTACTTGAATTGGTGTTTAATGAAGGACATTGCATTAATCAAGGCATAAAAAATATTTTATTTGAAATTTCTATTCGAAGTCTTTATAAGTCGAGTTATTAAGCTTGTAAGGGTGTTAAAACTTATTGTCCCAAAGTCAACTGACTTGTGAGTCATCAGCCTAAAGCTCACTAGATGAGTTATTTAGAAAATTTAAGGGAGATAATGCTGCAAATAAAGAAAAAAAGTGTTGAAAAAAATTGAGAAAAAATATAGGAAAAAAAATAGGTGCATGAAACAGAAGACACACCAAATACTTTGGTTATGTCACAAACACTTGTTTAAGAAAATTTGACTTTTGATAAAAGAATGTTAGCTTAATTAAATCCTAGAGATTGAAGCAATCAAATTTAATGGAGAATTCTTATTTATTGACATATTGACTTGCAATTAGTGAGATTTACCTAAATTAGAGATGTGAGGATGTATAAAAATTCAATATTAGTTCACACACTTGAAAATGGTGAAAAGAATCAATTTGGGAGTGTGTGTGAATCTTACGAGTGATGAAAAAGTATATTTGACAATTGAGGGCAGAGAATTGAAACAACTCATAAATTCATAATGCTATGTTTAATTCTTCACACATACATCGATTTTACATTGGAAAAGTATATTTGTATTATGGTTTTGAAACTGTGCATAGACCTGATATTATGATTACAATCATGAGATAAAAAGTCAGGTCAGTTAGCTATTTTTTTTTTTTTTGCTTTACTTGATTGACTGGCCACCCATTAGGTAATTATCATGTGTATTTGTTAGACTTTAATTTTATTTGAGGACAAACAAAGAATCAAGTTTGAGGGTGTGATAAGTGTAGTTTCTACATTTATTCGAGGTCCTAATGATAATATTTTACTTTTCTTTGGATAAAATACTACCTAACTTGTGTTACATTTCATTTGTAGGTAAATCTCAATATTTGATGAAGAATTAGAAAAAAAATGCAAAGATAGCGGAAAATGACTCATTGTCTCAAATACAAAGTTTGAGGGCCAAATTGTAATTATTCAATAGTTGATTCGAACCACAAGATGATTATTTGAAGATTGCTATGAGACAATTGGATGGATTTAAAACTCAAAAAGGAATAAATTATTATCAAATCAAGTTCCAATCGCAAATGTTATATTCCAATTTTTTTAGTTGAAAATTGAGACCCATTTTGGCATAGTAAACGTCCGAATTAGAAACATTCTATTTCTAGAAAGGCTGTATCCCTTTGAGTTAGATTATCAACGCACTTTGAATCGCCTCAATCGGATATTGTGAGAGAAATTTATAGCCAAAATACTAACGATTGTGTAGAAACAAAAAAATCATCGCGCAAAAGCAACTTTCCTTATTCGATTGCAACTATTTTAGAAATCAATTTTGACGTGATTTTCAACCAATCTTTTACTCCTACAAATACCTAAGAGCAGAATACGTGTTGGGACCTCCTTTCGACCTAAATTTCATCATATTCTACGTATTTTGGAGGCAAAGAACGAGTCTATATATTAATTCAAGGCGAATCATACAAGGATTTTGAAGATTCATAGCCCGATTTCAAGATTTAAGCCAAGAACATGGATTTCTCCTACTTCTTGCGTCTTTCTTATTTTCGTGTGATGTTTTTCCAATTGTTCTTGTGTAATTTAATTATAAGAATGTTAGGCTAAGTTTCTCATTGTATTGGATGAATGATGAAGCCTATTGTTTATTTATTTTAATTCA
>CAIGRP010056695.1:0-11652 GCA_903798385.1 Fraxinus cuspidata
TTTCAAGTCCAACACAAGCTGCCTCGGGAGCAAGAGGAATCTCCTCGTAGCTCAGAAATTGTATTGCACAAGGGTCATAATGAAAGAAGCCAAAATCGTGAACCTAGAAAAAACAAAGCATCATGTCAGCTCGTGATATAGATCTAAGATATGATTTCAATCCTTCTCAAGCTAAAAAAAGATCCAGGCAACCTTCCACAAAATGGAAAGCGATGCATACACTCACAAACACGTGTAATTAAGCAACTGGCAAACTGCTACAAATAGGAAGTGGGGTATTAATCATAAAGATTTGGCACCATGATGCATCTCTTTTCTTCAATAATGTCTTGGCTTAAAAATGCTATTTACCAATATAAAAACAAGGCATGGCCCTCTCAATGGAATAGGTCAAAGAGCGAGCTAGTTGCAGTAATGCACCATAAGAAAGATGAACAGCGTTTAAGATAAAACAACCTTCACCAGAAATTAATCTCACAGTGTCTGAATAGAAACAGGATTCTGTAGCTCGTCAGTCTTGTTAGATTGCTAGCCATACACTTGGATTGTTCTCCATCATTTACCAAAAGCAAGATCAACGTGCAAAAAACCAATTTTGAAGTGTTACAACTTCACATACACTTTGAAGTGTCATAACTACATGACAAAACTGTAGAGAACTTATGCAGTTCACAAGGATAGAGACTGCAAAGATAATGATTTTGGACAAGTCTAAAAGGCCTAATCCTATTAACCACTGCATATTGAGTTGCGTAACGGATCCGTTATTTATGAAAACCAACTTAAGCAAAATCAACATGGAAAAAACAATTTTGACACGACAACTTTGAAGTGTTATAACTACAGGACAAAACTGCATGCAGCTTATGCATTTGACAAGGATAGAGGCTGAAAAAATAATAGTTTCTGACAAGTCTAAAAGGCCATATGAACAGCTGCATATTAGGCCAGCTACCAATCTAATTATGAGTTCTAAATGTAGAAACTCTCTACTAATAATCCAACTCTTGCACCATTAATCCAGGTAATACACTATATCCCTTCTTTCTGTTTCCGAAAGTAAGTTCTTAAAGTTAAATTTTAAATTGAACTCCTATTACAACAAAAACTAGAAAATCTACCCAACCAGTTTTGAATTGGATCTAAGATTATAATTAGTATTCGAACAAGAAAACAGAAAATATTCAAGAAATAAGACACAGTAACAACTCACGGGGTCTCTGTATATTGGATAGACCGGAATTTCTTCACGGTTCACAAACATAGCTTCAGCCACCACCGGCCCTATGACAAGAAACATATCAATCATCGAACCACTTTCAAGAAAAAGAACTCAGTTGGGGGGGGAGGGGGTGTTAAATTTTGAACCAGGCTTGACGACGTGGCGATTGGTGAGGATGATGCCACGGCGCTTATCGACAACGAAGCCTGTGGCATAGGAGGCGCCGGCGGACTCGGTGTCAAAGGCGCGGGAAGCGGTGGTGCGGAGGACAACAACGGCAGGGACCACCTTGTTGAGTGCTCTCCTCCAGTCATCGGCGGTAGCCAGGTTTTCCTTAAACGGCGGATCGATCTCCATGCACAGCTCCTCCTTCATGCTCGTCTCCAACCCTGCCAACACCCCCTCCGATCCCAGACTTTCCATTTCAAATCCCAGGCCTTCAAAACCCTCAAAATTCAATCCCTAAATATACAAGTTTTCGGACAGAAAAATCTTAACCTTGAGATATGAATTGCGAATTTGTGTGAGAAACGGAATCTGAGGGTAGAAGAGAAATATTCCGGCGAGTGTAGGGGTTTTACTGATTTTTGCTTTCAATATTTATGGGAAAGAAATACTGTTTATTGAATCATTCATTGGTTTCATTTTCTTTTAGCCGTTTTTTATTTGGTTTTTAAAGAGGTCAGACCCTATTTGTTAAAGATTTTCTTAAAATAAATTTTATTGAAAATGTTTTTTTTTCTAAATGTAAATTAGTAAATATATTATAAAATTAAATTAATTCACATATCTATGTGGGTCTATTAATAAGATGTGCGACATCGGATTTGTTATAAGGAGCGATCAGCGCCGCTACTTCTTGGTTGTTGCGGATACGTGTCCAACACGATAAGGGTGTGAATATGTGGTGGTGAGGTAATCTGTGGTACATGGTCTACAGTGGCATGTGCGGTGGGGATCTATGTGTGCTGTGGTGCATGCAGATCTGTACGATGGTGATCTCTATGTGCTGTAATGTGTGCGGTGATGCTAGTGATGGTGGAGCAGTAGGTGGAGGTGGGGTGAAGCGACGATGGTTTTAAGGTTTTAGGTTGGTTTTTTCTTCAAATACAACAACATTGTGATTTCACGACAAGATGTTTTGCGGCATACAAAAAGTTATTGCAATAAGTGCTTAACGCGACAAATTTTTAAAGTGTGTCGCGAAAATTGTGATTAAAAAATAAGTACCAAAAAATAGAAGGCGGCGTAAAAAGTTGTCGTAAAAAATGAGATGTTGCGACAAATAATAAAGTATGTCGCCAAAAATATGAGGGAAGTAAGGTGCCAAAATATTTTTGATGGGAAACTTATGGCGACAAACTTTTTTTTCTTGCAACAAAATGCTTATGATGCAATAGGGTCTACTTTTTGCAATAAGAAATATTTGTTGCTAAAAATTCTATAGTTGAAGGAAAAAATCGCTACAAGAAAAACATTTTTTGCAAACAGAATAGGCTTTTACAATGTTTACACGTATATTGTAGGCTCTAACGTTGTCGTAGATTAAAAGGATACGACAACGTGCAATGCACGCTGCAAAAGTCCTCAAATATACATTGTTGTAAAGTTTTTACGACGTACATCTTCCGTTACTTTTATTATATTTTGTAACATTCTTTGCTTGTTGTTTTTACTTCTTTTGCAACGTTATCTTTTTGTAATAAGTGTTCGTTTTTTCGCCTGACTAAATTTTAATATGTAATATAAAATTTATAAAATTTTAATTATTTTTAGAGGAATTTTTTTATAATAAAAGCTCTATTAAATTTTTAGAAAATGATTTATTTCCAAAAAAATAATAATTAGACACTTAAACTTTAATCACATAATAACTTACAAAAAAGAACTACTAGGTCGAACCAATCCATAAAGAAAATTAGATGTCTCAACACTTAAAACAAATCATAATTCATATATTATCAGCAGGCGATGGCATGCTAAATATTGTTGTTGGTTTATATTATTGTGGAGACGTGCCAACTTAACTGGATACAAATTTATGCATTAGTGTCTTAAATTGAGAAAGCCGCATATATAATAATTCTTGCTCCTACTTCCGTATTTTCTCTCGAATGGATATTGACTCAATATTAACCGATGTCAAATGAATAGAGTGGCTTGAGGCTCGTTTTGGACCATGCCCAAATCCTCTAATATAACCTCCAGAATTTTCTAAAACCTCTTGCATAATTTCAAGTTCAGTGGGGCCCTCAAATCTCTCTAGAACAAGTTGCTCTTTAATTTAAAGTACCATCTTCTATATATAAGTAAAGAGAGAAGAGTGAATATATATTAATAACAAAATATATAAAAAAATGTCACTAGAAATGAATAAATTGTTAATATACTTACATATCTTATTTGTGCATCGTTTACCCACCCTTTCTTTTCATTGTAATGAGTCTCATAATAAATGTCTATTTATCTTTGTGCGTCTTTAGTAATTAATCTCTGTCTGAAATAATATATATCATGTAATATAAATATATCTTTCTTTATAAATTCAAAAGGAAATATTACATTTTCTTTAAGACGTACAACAAATGATTTTGATTTGCCACGATGATTATATTTAATACAGTTGTGGCTTGCTAAATTACGTGTAGATAGTGCCTACAATTAATGTATATATAAATATAATTAACTCTTTATTATAATTTATTATTTTTAATTATATTAATTATTTTAACAGTACATCTAAATTATGTTATTCTTAATATTTACAAGTATCAATATTTTTAATAAAAGTTACGTGAAATCCAGGGATAGACCAATATTGATACAGCTAGTCCGTTAGTTGAACAAAATGCAGTTAACGGCTGTTCTTTATTGCATCATCCAATATTTTTCTAATGAAATATTTCTCTTTTGAGTCTATATCTATAATCACGATATAATCTCGTTAAAGTATCGTTCACACATTTATGGGAATGCTCAGATGTCAAATCAAGCTTGGATTTTGCCAATCAAAAAATAAAAAGTGTGTATATATATATGGGAAAATATTCAACAAATTTTTGTAAAAAGTGATATTGTTTATGACTTACCAAAACTCGATCATATAATTACAATCAACTTGTTTTACGTCAATTGAGCTATTCTTTATTGCATCATCCAATATTTTTCTAATGAAATATTTCTCTTTTGAGTCTATATCTATAATCACGATATAATCTCGTTAAAGTATCGTTCACACATTTATGGGCATGCTCAGCTGTCAAATCAAGCTTGAATTTTGCCAATCAAAAAATAAAAAGTGTGTGTATATATATGGGAAAATATTCAACAAATTTTTGTAAAAAGTGATATTGTTTATGACTTACCAAAACTCGATCATATAATTTATTTTTTTTCTTCAATGGGTATGTTAATCCACCTTTTGTAACGGAGTGGAGCAAAGGATCGAACGATGTAGCCACACTCACTAGCCAAACGTGCTTGCTAATTTCCAATAGCTCTTCCCAATTTTTTAGAAATCTTCAATGATATCTTTCCAGTTGCGTTGACGATAGCATGAGTGCCCTTACCTCTTGTAGGGACACGTCCCTTCCTCTTCAAAGAATGAGAATCTATGAAATAAATTACTCAAAAATGAGAATACATAAACAAAAAATGAGATTCTATCAATTAAATATATATTAGGATGATTTTATATCATAAATATAAAGATAAATTATTACAGTTGGAATTGAGAATTGTCTCATGTGTTAATGTGGTTACATGTGATGAATTAAGTTGAGGTTGAAGACGAGATAATGGGGCAGGAACCTGAAGAGGTTGTGGTAATGGATTAGGAATTTGAACATTACTAGTCCGAGACAATGAGGAAGAGTTATTAGCTTGAAGAGTAGTTTAGGATAATGGACCTTTGCATGATGCCTTTGACGAGGAAACTTCTGAAGGTGGCTCGTATGATGTAGTAAAAACTCTATTTTTCTTGCCAATTTTTGTTCGAGAAGCCATCATCTACCGAAAAAAAAAGTGATCATTTTCAACCAAAAAAATGTTTCTCCGATCTTGACCATTGTTTATAATGTTAACAAGTACTCCGGATTTGGTTCAAAAATTTTAGTAAAAACTCANTTCCCAAAATTTGTTCGAGAAGCCATTATCTAGAAAGAAAAAAAAGTGATCATTTTCAACCAAAAAAATGTTTCTCCGATCTTGACCATTGTTTATAATGTTAACAAGTACTCCGGATTTGGTTCAAAAATTTTAGTAAAAACTCAAAATATGCTCTGTATTCTCCCTTTTTTTGTCTCTGTAATCACAAGAAAGTAGAAGAAAATATTCACCACAACATAGCAAAATCTGATCCTTTCAAAATTATACAAGTTTCTAGCAAATCACAGAAATAGAGTTCAAAAATTTTACTTCAAGGTTCGACATACATTGCAAGTATTCAATTGCCACCCAACCTTTTTCTCCACAACACTTTTTTACTAAGAACTTACTCTTGTATATCCAGATTATAATTACTACATACAAGGGTGGAGTTAATCTAAATTTATATTTTTTTAGGTGTTTATTTGATTAGCCTAAAATGAAGGTGTGATAATTCTTGATCCCATGAATTATTTGTTTCAATTCTCTTTAGAAATTCAATTGCAACTATACTAGGATTACACATAATTCGCCGTGTTTCATTTTTTACCAAGATTTGTAACAAATGCCAATATTTTCTTGGTATTCATGCTAGTTTACTAACTATATGAGTTCCTTAAATTAGCTAGGATTAAAGCAGATGTCTTTTATTTTAGAATGATTTGTGTCACATCATTTTTGCTCCAAATTCGTTGAAGAATATAGTGTGATGTGTACAGATGATATGCTACCAGATTGTGCTAATCATTACCATAATTGTATAAATGAGGTTATGGTCCTTAACGGTATAGCAAAACAGTGTTATTATGTTTGTTCCTAAGAAATGGGATGGAGATAAGGAAACCCTTTTGAGTCATCTGCCATTTGGGTAATCAACGTCATTACACATAGACACATAATGGAGTATATTTAGAGTATTTATTATGTCTCTCATTCAAAAACAAAATTACCAAAATATAGAGATGTCTTGTGCTTCAAAGTTGTATCTTGTTCATCGACTTAATAAGATTACAACTTATATATATTGCATGAACTTCAAATTGATTAAAAGATATTCCTCAATCTTTAGCATCGAAAACCACACCAATAATGCGATGCTTTAAGATAACAATTTTACCTCCAAAAATTATAATCAAAACTATTATATCTGTACAATAATCAATATTTGTTAATGAATACGTCTTTGTTCAAATCAAGTTACTACCCCCAACATCAATGCATTTGATAGAAAAATATGCGAGCATCGAGAAGATTTATACAATTTTACAACAAGCAACCACACATGAACTGCTCTAAAACTTGAGATGGGAAAAGGGATCATAATGTACCTAGATCGTGAATTTGTCTATCAACAACCTTTGATAAACGACCAAGAGAATTTCGAAATGAATCAATATGAAACCAAGAAATGAAAATATATTAGATTAAGAAACCAAAAAAATAAAATAGAAAAAATCACGAGTTTATAGATTGAATGAACATACCTAGGTTACAGAGAACTAAAGAAATGAAAAGGTGGAGTAAAAAAAAATTGATAAACACATCTTATAAAAGATAAAGATGTTGAAAAAAAAAAAAAGAGGGAACCAAATTTTTTTCCTTCAAATACAAGAGCCAAAAATTGATAATAAAATCTTGTAGACTATTAAATTTAGTTATTTTTAGGAAAAAAGAAAAAAAAATGATTTAGTTCTCAACGTAGAGTCAGCACTTCTTTTTTTATTTCTCAAAAATTGTCCATAAAGTGGTGGTTTTGATGAATGTTCTAGTCCCATTATAAAACTGCATTTTACAGAACATGATATGAATTATTTAGATAATAAGTTTAAATAATTTAATTTTACAATCCAGAAAAGACAAACATTTGAGACAAACCCACAAAATACAATCTTTTAAAGTATTAGTTGTTCAATTAGTCACTCTTTTCAAGATATTATTTTGTAACAAAAAAAATAAATATATTAAATATTTGAATATTAATAAAAAAAATTGAAAACAAGATAAATCCCATTTGTAAAATTTTATCATAAATGATAAGGCATTCAGAATTCAAGTAATTAACTACATATTCACTGCACAATTAATTATCATATTCCTTTAAAATACATGACCAGGTCAACAAATTGACTGTAAAGGATTTGACCCTTAGTCAAGACGCGACTGAAATTAATTTGGTTGATTTAACAATTGTTACCAATTTTTTTAGTGAGGTTCCAATCTTTATTTTTACGTAACTGTCCGTTAGGTTATTATAAATTTGAAATATATAATAAGGCTATATCATATTAATGGCCTATAAAGTGTAATTGTTATTAGTCAGTTCATTTGTACCACTTCATTGTATTGGTACAGTAGATTATTAGGATTAATTGTTGTTATATAATTTAATAGAATTCGTGTAGTCATCATTGCATCTTTAATTGTTAGGAATTTCCTTATTTCTTTATGGTAAAGATTTGATAAGATATTATTTGATTTTCTCAAGCATGCAATAACTTATACAACAACATTAACCTGTTAGGAAAATAAAAATCTTTTTTTTGTTCTTGGATTTATACTTAATTTACAAGATAAAGGGCGAATACTTATTTGATGTTGTGTTTTCATTACTTGTCATGTTTTTATTTACCTGCACCGAAAATGTACTTAAATCACCACACGAAGGTACATATTAAGTCCTTATATCTATTGTTTGGAGCAATAAGAGAAACAAAAAACTAGCAAAAACACAAATTCATCGTAGTTCATACTCAATATGACAATTACGTTTAAATCGTTGCTATTTGTATGGTTCATACTCAATGGATTTACTTCTATAATTCAAAAATCTTATTAATCATTGTTATTCATAAGGTTCAATTCAATAGTACACTTTTTTTCTAATAGAAACTTAGCAAATTTTTATTAGTTCAACTGAAAGATTACAAAGTTTGATGGAATTATTAACTAATAAATTTTGGGCATTTGCAAAACACCTCACAAGATAACTAATCATCATAATAGTCTTGTCAGACTTGTCAATTTAGACTATATCACGAGTGAGCTTCTCGATAATAAGACAATGTAAATAGATAAGTGACATGCATTATGCCTGGAAAATGAATATAGCTATCAAAATCTATATAAGAAGCTCGTGTCATAATTCAGAATTTAACGTATCTTGTTCTCTCAATTTCTTTAGTTGTTACAAGAGAATTTCAATCATATTAAGTATTCTGGGACACAATACAAGCCTAGTAGAAAGATATCGATTTAGTGAATTTATAAGAAACAAAGACGAACACTAGATTGACAATTGTTGATCTCTCGAATATCGATTTGGGTTGAAATTAAAGAAAAATCTCCAATTAACCAATTATGTATAGGGCATGAAATATTTTGTATAGATTAATTACAATACTTTAACTATACTACATCTAGCAATTATTGATCTATGATAAGAATTGGTTAAACTTATGCTTACTTAGGGGATGTGAGTTCGGCTTATCTAGATCATCTTACTAATTTGGATATTATTGCAAACCAAGCTAATCGGTGATCCTATAACAAAAATTATATTAATAACATAGTAAGAAAATATTTAATTCAATTTTATTTATTCGACACTTGAAGAGTTCAATTTTTGAATGAATATTGAGATGTAGAAATCAATATGGAAGTCTCTAAGAGATTCGGGGTCAAAGTTGAAGATTTGAACCTTGGAGTGAAAACAATCAAATATGTACTAAAAAATTGAATGACATTTGTAGTTTTGATATCAAATTCTACAAATTAGAAATTGAGATCCTTCGCAACGAACATTTTTCTCTTAAACACTTTATTGGAATAATCGATGCGACCAACTGTCTTATCACTCTTTTATTTTTTCGCGATATATATGCATCGTGACGACATTATGGCTACAAATATCGTATTGCTATTTGTATTTTTTACGTCAAACAAATAGCGTTGCAGTTTCATTAATGCAATGAATGTCCGAAAGTTGTCGGAAAATACATTCTGTGACTCAACATTTGCAATAAACATATTTCTCGTAAAAACTTTATTGGAATATTTGCGGCGACAAACTGACTTGTCGCCCTTTTAATTTTCACGATATATATATAGCCATGACATTATGGCTACATATATTGTGTTGCTATTCCGTATATTCTGCGTTAAACAAATAGTGTCGTGATTTTGTTAACACGATAATTGGTCGAAAGTCGTCGCAGAATACATTCCGTTACTCATATAGCGCGACAATAATCGCAACAAACATACTGTCGTTACTAAATTACTTTTGCAACAAAATCTCAATTTTTGCGACAATATTTTTTTGTTGCGAAATCAGTTATATTTTCTAGTGTTCCAATCTGCTTAGTCGTAGTTCGGGGGTGTACGGTGCGATGGTGGTTTTGCGGTTGCGGTGGTGCTGGTGATGTTGGTGGTGGTCGTGGCAATAACTGATAATTTTAGATCTGATTTTTTGGTGGTGTTTGGGTAGTGGTGGTTGTAATATTGGTTGCGATGGTTGTGATGTTGGGAATGTTGGTGGTGATGGCGATGGCGATAGCGATGATGCGATGGTTGTGAGTAGGATGGTATGGCATGGAGTAGGGGTTTTTGTGCCCAATAAATAATACGTGACCAATTATTTGAGATTTCAACCGATAAATTGGATTTTTTGTGACCAATAAATAATATGTGACCTAAAAGTTTGAATCATGGCTTATAAAATTTGTGATTTGTGACTTATAAATAAATTGTGAATTATAATTTTTTATTTGTGATCGATAAATAAATTGTAACCTATAAAAATGTTGTTTTGTGATCGTGAAATAATTTGTGACCTATAAAAATTTTTGTTCGTGATCGAGAAATAATTTATGATCAATTAATTCGATAATTTGTAACAAAATACTTACTATATTTAATTAATAAAATATATTTTTAATTAATTATTTCATAAATAAAATTTAATTAATATCTAATTTTTGAAATTTTAAATTTTATTTCTCAATTTTGAAATGAATCATACTTAAGTTTAATTCATTTTTTTACCGTTTGGAATAGGTGGGATCCGTATATGCAGTAATTATTGAACCAATATGGGGACCATTTGAATGGTCAAAAGTTGTGGGCGTGTAAAATGACACGAGCGCCCCTTTGTCATTTTAAACATGCCAAGCAATAAAAGGCAAAAATGACAATTGGCATAATATGAATGTATTTGAGTGGTCAAATGTTGTGGGCATGTCAACTTTGGCAGAGATATGCCCCTTTCCAACGATCAAAAAAACTATTTATTGTGAAAAATAATTGCTCCCAGACAGGGCTTAATCTCTTATATATGAAATTTTCCCAAATCTAAACAATGCATTGTCTGAATTACAAAAAATAAATATAAATATAAAATTAAATATAAATTAATGAATTAATGAATTAGCCCGATGACATAATCATATTTCTTATTCTTGGATTCCATCTTCCTTTGACCCTTAGTTAATGGGGATTAAAATCAATTTTTTAGTAAAGTTTAATAAAAAAATGATGAAATATATTATTGAAAAGTTGTAAATTAATTATTAACACTGATTTAAATTTTAATTTTAAGTAGGAGTTCTTCTGTGTCTACTATCCATTATTTATTTATGTTGTGCAATACTTTGTAAAGGGTGATTATATTCACACGATGTTTTTTTATAAATACCCCATATTTTAATTATATAATGGGTAAGTTGTCTTTAATTATTTTCACACTTATATCTTTAACTTTTTTTTCATCACATTTTTATTTTTAACATTAATTGATCAAAAAATCTTAATCATAATCTTCATCCAAAAATATTGTTAGCATGCATTAAAATGACACTTAAATATTAATCCTATTTTTGCATTATTGTTTATTTTGCTTATTCAAAAAGCCAATAAAAAATAAATCTTTTTACTCTATCTTTAAATTTTTTTATTTTTTTTTTGAAGAGAAACAACAATAGAATAATTTATGTTAATTGTGAATAAGAGTGCAATTAAAAAATATGTAAAACATAAATATGATAACGTTTAAAAATAATAACCTTTTATGCAATTAAAATAAAATTTAACTATTAAAAATTATGGTGATTTTGTACACTTTGGTTGGCATCCTATGGTACGTAAAAAAATCTAACCATCGATTTGAATAAATGTTATTCAAATTAATGGCCAAATTACCTATCACATCATGAGATGTCAATTATTGTGTCAAACTAATGTACATATAGCAAAATTGTAAAATATTGTATACGTAAATTTAAAAAAAA
>CAIGRP010056699.1:0-19944 GCA_903798385.1 Fraxinus cuspidata
TTTCTTTTTTTTTTTCCCCTTCTTCTGCTACTTTTCCTTGGTGGTCTAATATTTCCTAAGTTCAGTTTTCAATTTAAGTTTTTAACCTCAACTTGTTAAGGAGTGTTAAGTTTTCTTATCTAAAATTTAAAATTTTCAGGAAATGTATTATATTCAATATATGCTTCATGTACAAGCAGAATTTATTTATTTATTTTATCAAAAACAAGATACAAAAATACCATGATAAACCACAATATTGAAAAGAAAAAAAAAATTAGTTGATTGTAGTAAACAATTATACATATTTTATCTTTAAAAAAAATAACTCAGCTGTAGATTCGATTTGATTTTTTAACTAACTTCGAATTTGTTAAAATTCAAAAGTTGGTATTCATTGCTCCCAATGGATTGAACTTTCCAACGCATCTTCCTGCATTTTACTATCTAGCCTAAAGTTTTAAAGTGAAGACTTATTTATGTAACACACCTTCATGCCAGCTTTTCCATTAACCATAAATTTGTGTGCCAATATTTTATTAAAATCCCATAAAATTAAAATCAAGATCCAAGGTTCTTTATATTTGTGAGGGTAAATAAATAGCCTCATGTTTGATATGTATTGTTGAACATGATCGAATAAGACATTAAATAATAGTTTAACTTATTTTTCAAAACTCGATAATTGCCCCTGAAACAATCTTACAACTGGATGCATTGCTAGTTCACGAATGATAAGGGAGGTTTTCCTGTTGAAATTTTCTTAGTATAAATACAAAGTCCACTCTCTTATCTTTTGTATCAAGTATTTGTTGGATTTGAGGCCAAAGTGTTCACTTTTCCTATAAATAAACTCGGAGTGGTTTTCTAGGATTTTCAATCGTAGCTTATACAATCCAAGTTTCAAAAAAACATGGACCGATCTTGTTATAACACTGTTCTTGTTCTGTCATTTCTTCTCATGCTGTCTTTCTCTCATGGTAACGATTCTGTAACTGTTCCTTCGAGTGCTTATCTTCTGTATGGATTTTGTTACTTGTACGTAAAAATTGATGCAAAATGAAAAGATTGGATGAAAAAATTGATTGTTTAAACTGACAAATTGTAGAGTGTCGTGTGGCATTATATAAATCTTAATGTACATGTAGCAAAATCCAACAGAAGTACACACAACAAGTGAAAGATTTTATTGGATTTCTTATTTCTTTGTTCTATAGGATTGGGAAGAAAATTGATGGGAACTTTTGTCCATGGAAATAGTGCCCTCGATCATTTCATTGAGGTATTGACTTTCTTGCTTATTTAAATTAAAGTTTCTAGTTTCGTTCAGTACGAGATTGCTTCACACCTCAACTGTGGGTGTGTCTGTCAAACAATATACTGATTTTTCTTGTTTTGATTTACAGGAAAATTCAAGGGGGGTGATGGAGTTGGACTATGTTGATGCAGGGCCAAATTTTAATGATAAATCTGGTTATCTCTTTACTTCTCCTCCCAGTCCTCCCCCAGAATTAGGCTATTGAATTAATGCTTAATTTAGGAAAATTTCATTAGACCGTCTATTTCATTTAAGCCCTCTTTTGGATTTCTCTTCTCTTCCTCTCTATTCCCTTTTGTCATTAACTTTTATATCATATGCAATATAAGTCTTGGTGATGAATACTTTTTGCATTTTTAATTGTATCTTGTTTAGCATAAAAATATTGGTAAATACATTTATCTTATCTTTAACCTTTAATCTTTTAAATGTCGTGGTTCAAAATGATATTAGAATGAAAAAATGTAGAGTTCAAGTCTCCCTCCATATTTCAGAAATTTGATGAAAATATAAATTTATGTTTACTCGCAAAAGGCAAATGTTCACAAAAATTGTGAGTATATGTTATCAGTACAAGTAATATAGTATCATTTTCCCATGAAAATTGTGTTATTAGTTATTAACCTAATTAATCATAACTTTCATGTGAGCAAATTAAAAACTTTGATATTTTTGTGACTTTTACTAAACTAAAAATGAGCCAAACAAAAAAATAAAATGGTCATCAATCTAAACTTTGAGAAAAATCGATGATACGACTTTCAATTTCACCTTAATTTTTCAAATTAACCTTTTAGATTGAACATTGACAATATCTAACTTGTATATCTCGATCTTAATTGATGACCTCTCTCAACCGAAACCAGTTATACTTAAATTGTGAATAAAGTATCATTTTCTCATGAAAAATGTGTTATTAGTTATTAACCTAACTAATCATAACTTTCACTTTCATGTGAGCAACTTAAAAACTTTGATATTTTGGTGACTTTCACTAAAAATGAAAAAGGTAAAATGGTCGTCAATCTAAACTTTGAAAAAAAAATCCGATGTTTAAAGTGATAGGACTCACGATTTCACCTTAATTTTTCAAATTAACTTTTTAGATTGAACATGACAATATCTAACTTGTATATCTCAATCTTAATTGATGACCTCTCTCAATCAAAACCAATTATACTTAAATAATTGATTTCACTACATCTCTGTGTGTTACAACCTATCTAACTGCATTTAATCACAAAGAAATTGACATAAAATCGTGCAAATTGTAGAAGTATATTTCTGTTTAAATTCAGGGTTTTACTATATTGGTCTAAATTTTTTATTTGTAATCGATGAACAAATTGTGGTCAATAAAACTTTTGAATTGTGACCTTAAAATAATTTGTGACATATAAAAATTGTGATTTGTGATCAATTAATAATATGTCAATTATATGAAAGTTGTGACCAAATTATCTGAAATTGTGACATTAATATATTTAATTAATAAAATATATATTTAATTTATTTATTTATAAATAAATTTTGAAAAAGTCTGATATTTGAAATTTTAAACTTTGATATCTTAAATTTGAAATTGGTTAAACTTAACCTCTTAATTATGTAATCTTCACTAAAAGTTAAAAACACATTAATTTAAACCTATGTGAGTTGACGGATTTTGGTACATTGATCTTGATAACACAATTTTCAATCAACTCTCAGATTTTTGACACATCGTGAGGGGTCAATTATGGTGTACACTTTATGTGTATAAGTAGTTTAATCCATCAAAATTTATTATTCATCAATTCTAAAAGTTTTTTTAGAAAAATAAAATTACATACATGCCATTTAGTGAAATTTTCAATTTATAATTTTTTACTCACGTGTGATATTTTACTGTTAAGTAATTTTTACATATAAATTAACATTTAATATCAAATTTTATCTTATAAAGTTTTCTTACAAGTAAATTTTTTGCTTATAAATAATTTCTTTAGTTGATTAATTTTATTTACAAATTAGTTTTGAATAAAATATGTTGATGGGAAATAATTATTTATTAGTGGTAAAATTAGAAGATAATTTAAGAAACGGTCAAAATCCACCGATTTGATAGGTTAGGAGAAACAATCAAAATTACACTATCGATTTTGAGTGGTTTTTAAACCATCCAAAATCGGTGATTAAAATATTAAAAAATACCGATTTCCACGATCCCTCATAAATGATATCATCCAAAATTGATCAAAATCGATGACGAAAAAAAAGCCGTCGAAGACAAATCAAAGTTGGTTCAAAGAAGACCTAAATAGTAATGCGTTGTTCCCAGAGAGGTACCTACGACGTCATGGTCAAAAAGTTGTGCACTATATTTTCAAATGTATTTTCAACACGTCAGTCAAATTTCTTTTCCTAAATACATATTCTTGGTAATTCATAAGAGAATACTTTTTCTAAATAATACCTACCGAGCCACCTATCAGGAAAAAAAATTTATTTATATGTATAAATATCTTATACTAATAACCCTTTCTAACAACTATTTTTTTTTTTTTCCTTTTTCTTAAATAATTCTTTTGAATAGGAAGGATGCTGACTGCTAAGAATATTCAATTCCAAGAAATTCCAATGGCGTTACTCGTGGTCCTTGTACAAGTCGACTAGTCCATTATTGACGGCAAAACGATTTCTAACAAAAATACAAAATCATGGAAAAACTGCACAGTTGGTCCCCAATCTAGTCTCCCAATTGCAAGTTGGTCCCTTACTTTTAAAATGAGCAAGTTGGTAAACAAGTTTTCTTTCTAGTTGCATTATTAAGTCCAAATAATGTACACCATCCATATCTTTCTTATATTGTCTTGCCAAGCTCTTAGAAACTTGCGACACTTCAAATTTAACTTCTCAAAGTTCAACATGCAAGGAAATTTAGCTTTATGTACTCTAAAATGCAGAATGTTTCTTAATATCTTCAACAAACTCATAGCTAGTTTTGGAAGATGGATAAAAGAAGTCAATTTTATAGGGAGGGTCCTAATGTTGAGACTTGAATGATCTTTATTATTTTGATTTTAGCGAGTTGCCAACTTTTGATTGTGCGAATTTAAACAGTAGTTTGCATCAATAATTAGAAATTTTGGTTATTGAATTGCAATAATTTGGTTTTGTTCCATACTTACATATGGAACCAATTATTCCCTCATAGATATCAATTGGTTCTCGGTTCATTTGGTTCTCTGTGGAGTCGAAACATGCGCACGCCTAACTATAATGAAAGGTTGTGCACCAAGTTGCTCTAAGTTATAGATGGAAAATGAACATGCTATGGAAACGATAGGTCCAGACCAATTGTACAATTTTCATTAAAATCATGGACAAAGCACAAGAAAAAACTGGCCCTACCAAATCTTCCCGTTTCCCCCAAGCAGAAAATCCCCTGCAGAGAAATTTCCTCTAAATTTCTTGGAATTTCCTTTTGCTTTCCAACTTCTCCATAGACCAACTGCACCATCCAAGCAACTTCCTCACCTTTGAAAATCAACCCCCTTAGTCCTATAAACACCCCATCCCCCCAAAACTCCCTCATACAATCTCCAACAATCCCAAATTTGATCCACTATTTTCTATCTATATGCGAGCATTAAATATTTTCAAGAACTGTGAACTTTTTTTCCTTTTGAGAGGAGACGATTAGCCATGTCTAACTCTTACTTCAATAAATTACCAGTAGAGACCTTATCACTAAATACAATTCCCCTTACACTCCTGATTATTGTATTGTTTGAATTCCTTTCGCTGCATATATTTAGAAGGATTAACAGTTTTTTCTCAGGAGGTAATTCTTATATCCAATGTCATGGGTCAAATGATTTGAAAGTTGAGGCTGCTAGCTTGAAGAAAGAAGAAGTTGATAGCTTCTCCAACAATCAATCTTTCTTGAAGGAGAAGGAATTTGATGAGAGCGTGTGCAGAGGAGAGATGGAGTTGGTGTTGAAAAGCTTAGGGATTTCTTGTAATCCTGATGAAGAAAAGCTTCCGACGAGGGTCGATTCGACTGACATTTTTCAACTCTTTGAAGAGAAAAATCCTGGTTTGGATGAAGTGAAAGAAGCTTTTGATGTGTTTGATGGGAACAAAGATGGGTTCATTGAAGCAGGGGAGTTGCAAGTGGTTCTTTGTGCTCTTGGTTTTAAAGAAGGGTCAGAAATGGAGAATTGCAGGAGTATGATTAGGGTTTTTGATGAAAACGGAGATGGAAGGATAGATTTTCAGGAATTTGCAAAATTCATGCAGAGTAGCATGTGTTGAATCATTCTTTCATAATTTTTTAGGATTTATAGTAGGCCTTTTTCTTCATCTATCTTCCTTACATAGTCCAATTCGACCTTATCGAACAAGTTTTATATCATTTACTATGTATCGCCTCTTTTTCTCATTCTTTGAATCTAACACCACAATTTCAGGGCATATCTTGTTCTGAAGCTTATGCAAAGGCTGATATTTGTACATAATTATTGGTTATATTTCATTGTTATCATTATTAGTGATTTTATACTTCTTGTTGGTTTAGTATTATGATATTCATTGTTTATTAGTATTTGAAAGTGAGTGGAAGACAACTTTTAATTATATACGTGTTCCTTATCCGCCAGCTAAACCTCAAAAATGGAAGAAACGGTGGAAAGTCCGAAATGAAGGGAGAGACCGCCAATTTATTAAAATAGGCGTAGACATTAAAAAATCCGATGCATACGTTAAGGAGCGTATTGAACAATATTACATGTACCCATAATTCTCAACTCGATCCCATTGTAAATTCAATTTTTATACTGATTTATGAGGTTGTGCTACAAATGGTATGCAGTGAATAGCAAGAAGCAGAAAAATTGGGTTGAAGTAAAGAAATTATCCAAGGAAGAAAATGTGTCGGCCTTCGTTAACAAGGAAAAGTTAATAGGCTTAAATATTTAAACATTTTGAAATGCTTTGGTCCCGAGTCTGATCCAATCTGTGGCAACCTTATTGCTATCGCAAGATGTTTTCAATAGACTTTTGAACCGTGACGACTACCATCACGACACCAGATTGGCTTCGGATTTCCATGAATAGACATTGGTTCAATTCTATTCCAACGTTGTGTTATAGAAGAAGTTATCTACGTTAGGTCCATAAGATATACTTGGAAAGCGGCAACTGTTTCCATCAGGTATGAAGCACACCAAAGGGTGCTATTATGGACCATCATCCACTCCTAATCTCCCCTGACCAGGCCAAAACTAAGACCAAGACTAATGCAAACCCCACCACACCAACTACCACGGCAACAACAGGAGAATCAAAGAACACAAGGTACGAGTTTGCTAAACACAATTTAAACTTAAAACTGGAAAAGGGAGAGAATCAAAAAAAGGACAAACATGCATGTTCAGCATACAAGAAAATAGTGAAATGCTGATATGTAAATGCTACTTATGTATAGCTGGTCAAATGATGATAAAGTGAGTATATGTGCCACGGTTCAGGAGACTGGAATTTATATTGCTGCACTAGGGTTTTGTGCAATAAACTGAATTAAATATCATCACTTGCGCAGTTTAACAATTGAAGCACCCTGAATCATCGTCGCATCAATTTCCAAATACAAGCCTTCTTTTGTGGGGGGTGGGGGGGAGAGTACGAGGACCTTTGTTGACCAAGAGAAGAAATTTTTTGTACGAAATAGGTACAACTCATGGAGCGTAGTAAGGAGTTTGACCTGGAGGTGAAATACCACCAGGTAAAACATTTGACTGATGCAAAGGCTGAGTTACCCTCATCGGTGGAGCACCAGCAGCGATATGGTTTGTCTGAGAAAGTGGTGAGGAACCAGGTGGAATTGCTGCAGAGGAATAAGCAGGAACTGAAGTTGATGAATATGTTTGACCAGGAAATGTGCCAGGACCAGACATGAAGGTTGGTCTGCCTGTCTGCACGGCTGGATCCCACGACGCTGGTGCCACAGGAGACTGAACCGGTGAAGCACCCCCAGAAGCATAACCAATCCCAGGGACTCCCGAAGCTGAAGTAGTATGTAGCCACCCTGAAGTTGGAGCAGGAACACTTGGAGCTTGATGCATTGCAAGTGATTCGGGGATAGTGTAATCTCTACTTTTGTCACTGTATGCCTACAACATGCAGGCATGGCCAATAAATTTTGTTATTAAGACAGTATCAATTGAGAAGGTAAAGAGCATCAAGAACACATTCAAGGGGAGAATTTTTTTCTGATCAAGAACAAACCCTTTTTTTGTAGTAAAGAAGCCTTTATGTTAATTTCTCGCAAGACGTTTAACTCAAAAGCACATATTTATACCTTTACATTGAGATCAGTATGACGAGAGTATGATAGATGAAGCTTACAATAGCCACCATCATATATGCAATGACCCTCTAACGCATCTTTGGCAACAGCTGCAGTTGTGATATCTGTAAATAAAGTAAGTTGCGGCTCAGTTAGTGAACCAAGTTTCATCAATATGGATGGCATACACATGAAATAAACAATGCACTTCAAATATGGAGCGTGTAATAGACCAGTATCCACATGTACATATTACACAATAAGATCTCCTCAAATATTCGTGGCATGGACACAAGGATATGGGATGTAGTAGCAGCGAAGTACTCCCTCCGTTTCAGGTCTAATGTTGGAATATAATTAGCTGGGAGTTGAAAATATCTGATATTTAAAGACAGCCTGACGTCTGGTACTAGTCATTTTCATGTTTTTAAATAAATAATAAGTAGAAAAGTAGATAAAGAAGGGCATTCAATTTGAATGCAGAAGGAATTAAAATTCATATAAATAAAACGATGAAAAAACAGGAGAACAGCCATGACTCATGAATGACTACCATAAGGAGTTCATCAAATGAGCTCATACTGAAGTTTCCAAAGCCAGTGTATCCAGGTGCAATTAGAATGCATCCAAGTTATTGCAAGCTCGGTTTCGGCTTGAGACAAGCCTACATACAAACATACCTTGTGATATCTGAAGTGTGTAATGACGGCATGCAGAAATTAATAAAGCTGCAGTTAATATTTAAGACTCATGCAAAATAAGTTCGAGGTCCTATGTTTCCTGCAGTTGGGGTGTGGGGAGGGGGATTGTCATCCCACTGAATTAATGAAAACTACTTGATTATTATATTCGACTACATTTATACCTTCCAAGTGACTGATGGGGAAAAAAATAAATCAATAAATAAAGCACAAAATTCTAAAAAGCAAATCATGCTCAAAATGCTACATGATACCAATCTGTTCCAACCCAACTAAGGTTTCTCAAGATGCAAGGAAACAAAACTCATTAGTGGTAAAGATTGGAGTAAAAAATTATGAACAGCAACTTGTACTTATTCACAAACAAGTCAAAAAAGGGGGCAGATATTTTCCCAACAAGGAACCTATCCACTACAAGGCCTGCAATCATGAGTCCACATGCATGTGAAAAAGCTATAGAATTTTTGGTTTTATTTTTTTTCAGTAGTCCATTTGATCCTTTCTTTTCCCCAATTACAAAATATTGAGGACTGTGTAATTGGCAAGCAACTTACCAGAATACTGAATTAGTGCCTGAGTTCCACCATTCTTCTCAAATATTGCAATCTTTTGGACAGTACCAAATGCAGAGAATACCTGATCAAATTAGTAGTTATTGAGCGATACAACTCATCTGACACGTGGGTGTACATGTAAAACACCAATTAGTACAATCAATACCGTGTGAAGAACATCCACAGTGACTGCATATTGCATATTCTCAATGGATGCCAGAAGCACATTACTCTCAAATTCCTTTTTTATTCCATCTGGACCTACAATGGGCTGAGTAAAGTGTCAAGTCAATGCTTGTCCTTTTCCACACAACAGAACAGGTTAACAAACATTCCAGTTCAGAAACACACCTGAACAAAACCTTCCATTGCAGTAGGATTAACGGGAAGATAAGGATTTGTATAATCCCTGCAGGATGAAATAAAAACAAAATCTGTGTCAAAAAAAAATTTATTCGCCTTAATAGTTTGAGTTCACAAGAAGTCCCCAAGCTTAACCCCTCCTACCACTTGAACTACGAAAATTTGATGGACCAAAACATCAATCAGAAAGCAAATTGACGCACGAAATATAGAAGAATTCTTTGCGCACACTTCACTATTCACTACGGTAATTAGGGGTAAGGCTAACATTTCTTGTCCATCGAGTTGAAACACGCCATCATTGATTATTCACAGCGACTGAAATAACTGACCCTAAACCCTAAAATATATTACAAGAGAAAATGAAGAGAATCTTTATAGAACCAGAAAATATTGAAAAGACGATTTGGTTCTTTAACAGAGCATCTTCTATTTTCATTGAGTTCTACAACATGAGCGCAAATTTTCATCCAGAAAAACATAAACTTCCCCATGGTATATGTAAGAATTCTAAGACACGAGTTTCACGAAAATAGCTCCTAACGTCCTGCAGGGTCATGACCTGACCTAATAACCACCACCCCACGTTAAGCACGCATTTGCTGCCTAGAATTCTCAACATCAGTCAGACCCTCAATATGAAGTAAACTCGCTATTAAAGAGATCATTCAAAAGCAACAACAACTCATAAAAGAATTAACCATGCCAGAGAGCAGCTTAGTCAGAAAACCAACAGGGAATGAGAATTCGAGTATATTGATAAGTACAAAGGAACAATGAGCCTCATTCAAGATTGAAACAAACAACCTACAGGTTGCATTAGAAAAAGGACATTGAAATTTAAACTGCATTCTATAAAGTAAGAAAGTAAAATTGTCATTGGAAATTTGTATACTCAGTAAACATTGAAAAAATCCAATGGAATTAGAATCTAATAAAGATGAATCTACAAAACACGAAATTCTAATATTATAAGATGAAGAAAATTACTACGAGGCCATGAAAAAACACATCTGTGTTATAGCTGCCGAGCTTCACTAAACCCTAAATGACAAAAAGTACACAAGTCAATTAGCAAGACCCCATTTACCAAAATTTAGAAAAATAGAGAGGAAAAAAGGGAATATAAAAACTAAAATAATACAAACAGCAAGCGCAGAGCTGGAACAGTTAAAAATGTCAAGAAGTAAATTGGTAGAAAATACATACCTGCTTCTATGAGATTGAAACTTAATATTCAAATCGGTGTGTGCAGAGTACGAGATACGCAAATGACATTCATTAACATGTCCAGGAAGAAGGTATCTGAAATTTGAAATAGTTGAACCACATAATACACCCGAATGAGGATCCTATTCTACTAACAGCATGGAATATAGTGAGTGGGTTGCAGGGAGGAGTCAGACAAAAAAGGATATCCAAACAATCAACCACGAAAAAAAGTTAGAAGATTCATGCCTGGGTATGCTCCTGCCATCCAATGACTCCCTTGCTGTAGCTGCAGTTTGAACATCGCTATATTGAATTAAAGCCTGTCAACATCACCACTAGATGTCAAGATAACATACATGAATAAAATTCAATGGCAGAAATATCTTAAATGTTTTATCATGACTTTACCTGAAAACCAGCAGCCTTTTCAAAAGTAGCAATCTTGTGCACAAAACCAAAAGCCGAGAACACCTTAAACATATATAAGAAAACTTGAGAAAATTATAGTTTTTAAAAACAATAACAACAAATGATAAAAGAGCGAGCAAAAGAACACCCCAGTACACAAGTGCAGAAAAATGGAAGTCAGAAATAGACCTTATAAAGCAGTATGATGCACATGACAATAAATCCAGACTGTCTCCAACAAAAGATTCTAAACAAGGACCATCTGTGATTCAACCAATTTCAGTCAAAATTGATATAATCCAGTGAAGTTGTCATTTCCATGGGGAAATTAGAAATGCATATGATAACTGAACTTTTAATAAGATTTATGGCGACCAAATTCGTCAACCATAACAAATAAATGTCTCAGACCCAAAAGTTAGATACCAATGTTTCTTAATGATTTGTCACAAACTGCATCACACTACATATCAATTACGTGCACTGCAGTACTATAATGAAACTACTAAAGAATGGAAAACATAAAAGTTAAAGAGGAGAAACAAAAGGTTTGTGTAGATAAAAATGGATATAATAAAACAAGATACATTTTAAATTACAGTACAGTGAAAGGATACCTCCAGCTAAGATACAACCATAACATTACTTGTCCACACCAAATATTTCAAGTAGATGATAAGAACTAGTAATCATGTTTAATTAAAAACTACTTAGAGACAGCAGGAAGATGAATAATGCTCAGCATCACTAAACTTTGATCAGATAGAAAAACAACTTTCTGTCAAGAAATTGTTAATAACATGCATCAATAGTGATATACCAAGTGAATGACATCAATGCTGACATCACCAGCTTCAACTCCCTCAATTGTAACGAGCAATACATTGCCTGGAACATCTCCAGGACTCTTGTTGTTGACAATTTCATGTCTGTTTGAGTACTGGATATAGACAGTTTTGCCCCGAACATTTGCAGGTTCTGAAGACGAAGCATAATATGTAACCATGTTAATTGCCTGATTAAGATCCACCTGAAAAGGAAACCAAATTGCAGCATCCATCAACGTAAAGCCGCCAGATAATATAAAACCATACAATGTGCAGATGGTAACTGCATTTGGCTAAAAAAAAGGAATTTTATTGATAGAGATCAAAATCATTGTCTTCTCCTTTGTAGTCAGGATAGTTGTCACGATTTCTTCCATATTTTTTGATGAATAGAAATGACCAACTTCATTTTACCACTGACAGCATATGATTTGAATAAATAGAAAGGCTGCACAAACAGGACGAATCACGGTTTTATCTATCTGTGGTATGCATTCGAATATACAAACAAGGAAAATGAAAAACTTATACCCCCATAATAGATACTGCAAACAGTCGATAATAAAAGATCACTTTTCTACCCAATTTTCTACATACGGTGAAATTCAAACTAATAATAATAAAAAGGCCCTACTCTCCTACGAGTTTTCCTTTCTAATTGATTCACCTTCGACAATTAAATTATTGTACAAAACAATTGAGGAGAAGACTTACGAATTCGACAAAAGCTTGATTGCGATTGGCGCCGACATTGCACTTGGTATTGACAATCTTGCCGAAGGGTTTGCAAAGCTCGACCAGCTCTTCTTCGGTGCACTCCCACGGGAGATTCCGCAGGTGGAGAACCTTTGATGGAGTTTGCGTGTACCGGAATTGCTGCTGTCCCGATGTCGACATCGACTCTCTTAGCCTCCGATAAGGATTTTGATTCCCTTTTTTAATTATAAGGTGGATTTGATTTCCAGTGGCTGTTGACCTGTTGTCTACAAATAATGGAGGACCGGCTAGGGTTTCGCCTTCGGCGCTTTCCTAACTTCGGGTGGATAGAAACTGAACTGTACTATTGATTTACCAATACATAAATATTATTTTATTTCACTTTCTACAAGCCCGGTGGCCATTTTTTTGTTTTAAATAGTAATTTTTTTGGTGGGCATATTGTTTCGAAATTCTTTAATTTTCATATTTATTTTTAACAATTTTTTTAAAAGAAAATTCTTCATAAAATATTATTCAAAATTTCATTTTCTTAAAATAATGACTATCAAATCAGGGCTAAAAATAAATAAAGATTTTAGGTTTACGTATAAAATATTCTATTGTGAGAGTGTGTTGTTGAAATTAAGTATGTAAAAAAAGAATTTTGAAAGAATAAAAAACAAACTTGGACTTATAGATAACCAAGTTTGGAATAAAAAATCAACAAAGAAAAATTACTATATATAAATTATTAAGCCCCATTCTATCTTTGAAATAAAAAGATTTATTTTCATATTCATTTTTAACAACGCATTCATAGAATAAACTCTTGATTGGTCTCATTTTTTGTGAAAATACATTTTCTCTTTCTTATTTTTAATCACACATTCTCCAATAAAATAATATTATACGTAAATTCAAAACTTTTTCTTACTTATTTTCTAACTACACATTCTACAAAAAATTACTATTCCAAAATAGATTTTTTATAAAAAAAATATCAATATTCAAACTATCATTCTCCTTTAATTTAAACGGAGTCCGAACCTACAATATTATGCACGTAAACGTAAGACTTTTCCTTATTTTTAACAACACGTTTTTCAAAAAATCACTATTCAAAATATCATTTTCCCCTAATTTCTCTTTATAATGTTCATCAAACGGGGGCTAATTTAACAATAAATAAGTAATGTCACATACGTATGATGAATGCTGACGCAATTTCTTGTATTGTCTTGGTGAAAATGATAATATAATGAAATATGTCACCGACAACGAGATTACTCAAGAATTACTGAAAATTTCTATCAATGATGATCACGAATTAGTTTATATCTATATTTTACAATTGTTCCTCCAAATTAAGCATTTCGAGCATCTTAACCTTATGTAAGTTACATTCTACACGGTGTAAAAACATACTAGATGTGATATATGCATTGTAAAAATTAGTAATGATATTGAGGTTGATTTGAGTACAATAAATCTAGCAACTTTATATGCATATTTTTCAAAGAAAACAGAATTGAAAAGATAGGAGTTGTCAAGTAAAAAGTTCATTAACGTATATTATAAAAATTTGTATATTTAATCAATTCTCATTTTATATTTTCGTTGGATCCTAAATTATTTTAAATAAAATTATGATCTTATACATTCAGCGAAATTATTATTTTAGTACATTGACCCGAGATAGAATCAAAACAAAGTTATTAATTTATCGAGATTGTACTGTACTGAAAAGCAAGTTGGACAAAGGGATGAAGAAAAAAGCCCTTGTTTGAAAGTGCTTATTTGAAAAATAACTTTTTCCTCATACACATTTTTAACCATGTTCTAAAAAATTATTGAGCGTTTTCTCATAATTTTTTGCTGCTTTATTACATACTCTTCGAAAAAAATCACTTTTCAAGTAATCATTTTCCACAAATATGAAGAATATGCTCGTTTTATTTATATATTATATTTATGTTAATTAATCTTGTGGAAATTACAACAAGAATTCTTTTTGCTAATTTGAGTTGAAGGGCAAATGCATTACATTAGTGTTGATGATAAGCCCTCCTTCTTACTAGAGACTTCATTGGAAAATTGTTTATTTTGTAATATTGTATTATGTCAATTGTCAAATCCTTAAGGTCGTTTCACTTTATATTTTAAATCAAACAAGAATCCACGATCGTAAGCTTTTCTCTCACATCTTTCATGGATCACACTTTGTAAATATGCAATATCCTAGCTGAAGTACACTTTATGGATCTAATCCAACACTGGAAGCCTCGGTTCGTGGTTTAACGTAGGGGTGGGTAAGTTGTTACTTGCCATTTAAATGTCAACTTGAAATCTAGTATGGAGCATATGCTATTTACTTTTGCTTTTCTAGAATCTCGTCAATTAATGCTTTGACAGGATGAGGAGGACATAGGTGCTTTGGTTGGTGCAATGTAAGCGAGATTCTCGAATCATATTGGATCTATTCCAACGAATTCACACATTGGATGCCACAAAATATCTCGTGTTTCCGCGAGGTTCTATGGAGATTTTAGGTGACCTCACTGTAATATGGTTTTTCAAGTAGATCCTAAATTGTATTGTATTATTTTGACGTACTATAAGAGTACAATCCATGAGTATCCACAACTATTCTGCTTTTATGGGTGTCAGCATGCCCTTGTAAAATGCAATTGGTCTTTCTAAAATTCACATAGAATTTGGATTCGGGCCACGTTTTACACTACCCATAAAGATAAAAGGAAAACGAACAACAATAACTTCAAAATATGTGTTCGTCCTTAACAAACTCAAGAAATGCCTAAATTTTTTCACGTCCTAAATTTTTCGTTCAATGATTTGTTTCACTACATTACTTTGCGCAAAACTATGGAGTCAAAAACAATTACAGAGGTGCCCCGTAAATACCCATGTAAGTGAATTCCTATACACATCTTTCAACAATGATATTTTATGTTATTCCCTACGAGTGTTCGCTAAAAAGTAATATCAGCTAATGCCACCCAGATTTGTTACACACTACCGGTGTTGGACTAATCTCATCGTTTTCACTATTATTTTAAGAACTAAATTGTCTATTGTTTGAGCCCTATTTTTCCTTAAGCCACTGTTTGAATTACATTAAAATTTTCATTCACGTTCTTCTACTCATTTTCAACCACACATTCTCTATCAATTTCTAAAATACATTCTTCCAAAATAATGTGGCTCAAACATAAAATACATTTTGGAATAGTATTTTGATTGAGAATATATAGTTAAAAATAAGGAAAAATTTTGAATTTATGTGTAATATTATTTTCTTGAAGGATATGTGAATGAAAATAAGAGAAAATATATGTTGAAAATAATGGGGACCAAACAAGGGCTTCTTTGGATATTGAAACAATGAATAATTAGTTACGATGTCAATATTAGGCGATACAAGACTAGAGTATATACGGTGATACAAAATTTACGTAATGAAATTCTTATCAAAACATACCACCCGTTACAAAATATGGAAACCCGTAGATGTTTATTTTTCATTTTGGTTATCCCACATTTGTCTTAGTACACCTAAATAGTTTTCCATTATTTTCCTTCTTGGCCTCTAAAAATACCTTATGCTTAATGATAGGTGTCAAGTCTTTCAGAGTAGAAGATAAAGCACACTTGTGTTTTCAGCATCATTCTGAATTTATCGAAACGGATTCAAGTTCAATAGTGATAAAGTAGTATTTTAGGCTTTATTTGAGGAAGCAAACACATGAAGCCAAAGACTCTATTTATTATGTGAAGATTATCGGCTTAACATGTATAAACAAGCATAAGGTATTCTAAAAGGTCAAAAAGGAAAATAAGATAAGCTTAACAGGCATGAATGAGAGACAACCAAAATAAAAAATAAACAGCTATAGATTTACCTTGACAATAAAAATGATCATAGATTCGACATATACATCGATCGCCCCTATCTTTTAATTAGTTAAGAAGGTTCTAAAGTTCTATGCAGCGGCGGACCCAGGAAATGAACTCAGCTAGGGCGGTCGACGGTCGTCATCCGTCAACAGCCTCAATAGCGAGATTGTTTACTAAATACGAGATACATGGAGATAGGGATGTCTACAAGAAAAATAATATAACCAATTATCACCCGAATTCTATTTTGTTAAGTAGAAACTATGTTTGATTTTGCGCAAGTAAAATGTACACTTTGATAATATAATTCATGCACATTATCGGTGTAATATTTTCAACACCTTATGGAGTCCTACTTGAAGTTCTAGCTGCCAAGAGAAAGCCAACAATCAATCCTTACCTTACTAATCTCTAACATAAGAAAAGAAAAAAGCACCACTTTATTGCTTTAATTAAAGTGAGGATTTATAACAAATATGGATGGAGATCAATGCAAATGTATCAAAGAATGCAAAACGAAAACATCTTTTTCCCTCATTCTTCCCTATTTATTTCATTAGCGTATTAGGTGGATTCATTAATTATTTTTGAATCACTCTTGCCTTGGTTATGAAAACCAATATCATAATCATGATCCATTAAGTATGTGTATTAATGATTAAACCACAAATAATTGATATTTGCATTAATCAATTCGAATTCATTCTTTCAGAGATGATCTGTACAAACTCAAATATGTAGGATCCTTTATTATCTGTGTGTCTCTATCTCATGTGATAAAAGAATATTTATACTAGCTTATAAAAATAAAATTTCCTCAATTATGAGGGGACTAATAATTAATAGATTAATTACATTCGCTTTAGCTATTATATAACTATTCTTACAATTTTCATGTCCAAAATGTTCTTAATATCAGAACATTGCAAATATTTACATGGAAAATCATTATAAATTATCATCCTACAAATACTTACTTTTCTGGTTGGATGAAAACACAATGTACAGTGTATTTACTTAATTGTAAAAATAATTATTTTCTTGCTTATGTTCATTTAATTTCTCTTTCTACTTTCTTTTAATTATGTTATGATAAATGGTATAGGCTTACAGCAATGATTTACTTTTACAAGCTGTTAATATGAGAAACATAAATTAAAATTCATAATTCATTAATAGTGCAGCATAAATTATTTATCCCAAATCACAAATTCACAAATCACATTCATAATTTCAATGCCAAATTGTCATTTAACTCATAGAACATAAATCATGATTCTTAAGTATTGATAATCATAACTCATAAATAAAACATAACACAAAAAAAAGGGAAAAATGAGAGTCACTCACGGGCTTAAATTCACAATCACGATGGCACTGTGGCAGCCGGTAACACTAACAGCCCGTTTTCGACCTTTCGACTTCTGATACTCGAGTTGTCCGGCACTGGTGCAGGGGTCACCGGGGGCGGGTGTCGGTGGAAGTGGTGGAACCGTGTAAATTTGTGGGAAAATGAAGGGAAATGGAATTGACCTATGGTGAAATATTAAAATTAACAGACCCCAAAGCTTGGACCATATATATCATTGATTTGGGCTTGGTCAATTGAAAAGCAGAGGCCCAACTACATTAAATTATAATTTCAGCCCAACGCCCAATTAAAAAAAAAAGAAGAAGAAACGGGAAGATGAAACCATCGCCAGATTCGCCACTGCTCCCGCGTGCCGGTCTTCTTCTTCCTCATCCCTGTGCACTATTCCGGCGGAGTCCAGCATGCGCAGCCGCGCCCCCTCACGGGTGCTGGGTCCGCCACTGGTTCTATGTTCAAATAATGGCTTACATCTCTTGGGCTCGACCCGCGATGGCCACCGAAGTGGACTCTCTAGACAACAAATTTGGTAGATATAGACAGAAATGGAATCTTGAGATATGTGGTAAATCGCTTTATCTTGAGACCTAACCGATTGAGGTCTTCAATGTCGGTAGAGATAGAAAATGAGCATAAGAAAGATGATATATTAAACGAACGAGGACTTGGATATGAGTGATTACATGTGTCGGACACATGACAACATAAAGATTAGTAAGTGGCATAACCATTCTCAAGTTTATTATCACACTATGTGACTCCGAATAATTGAATTAGGTAATAAGACACGAGAAACAAAGTATATGATACAATTTGGAGAAACAATGCTATTTACGGTGTCCTATTTTCATACTAGTTTATTTGCTCTACCTGACCCCACAATTATTATTAGGAAAAGTAACGTGTGACAATTTTGGAGTGGATAGAGATTCAACACATGCACATCAATACTAACGTCTAACAAGTGTAATCTAGTGGTCAAGATATGTGCATTCATGTCAAGAATCAACATTTGAACATCCATATCTAACATATATAGTGCATTGGATTATTGGAAAACGAAGAATTACATTACTCGTATTTGAATTTTGAATCATTGCGGTATTGATCACAATGACATCATCCATGTGGCTCGAAACTAGCATAAATAGTTCGTTTGCTATTGGCAATGTCAAAGGTCATCATTTTGTAACGTAAACAATTCGGGAAAAAAAAGAATTTTAATTCTATTCGATTAAGCCCATGTTTGGTTGAGATTAAAATTAGATTTTTAATAGATTTTGATAGAAGTTGATGAAATGTGTTATTGAAAAGTTATGCGATTCATAAAATATGTGGTTAAAATTAATTGTTGGTTTTAACTTAAAATCTAGATTTTAGATTTTAATTGGTATTAATTTAGGGCTAAACCTAGAACAATGGGGAACTGAGAGGTCTACGTCGTTGGAGTATTAACTCATATCACGAAATCAAATCTAGTAAAAGTGCTTCTAAAAAAATGCGATTGAATTTAACTTTTCCATTTTTTAATTATTTATCTGTACTTTTATTTAGTATTTTTTAATTGATTTTTCTTGTTAATAGTATATTGAATTTATGTTTTACCTATTTTCTTTTGTTTATCCGTATTTCATTAGACTCCGTTTGACCTATATTTCTTAAAAGCTCATTTTCCCTAAATTTATTTCAACCATACATTTCATGTGACTTACAACACTTTAATCACACATCTTATCAACATTTATCAAAATCCACTAAAATTTAATTTTTATTCAAACCAAACATGAATTTAGACTCTATTTAAGCACTATTTTTTATTTTATTTTTTGCCAAAAATGCAATTTGGAATAGTGATTTGATAAAGAATGTGTGGTTGAAAAATAAGAAAAAAGTTTTGAATTTACGTGTAATATTATTTTATTGAAAAATATATGATTAAAAATGAAAGAGAGAATAATGTATTTTAAAAATAACGGGGATCCAAAAAGGCTTAGTATCATTCTATTATTTTTTATTTTTTTTGTTAATTGCACTTTTTATAAATTTGTTTTAATTGATTTATCATCAACTAATGACTATAATATACCATTTCAGCATTTTTATTTACCACGTCAGCAATTCCGTTGAATTTTGTAACGATGAGTTATCGACGGATGATGAAATAACAATATGATGAATTTGATGGTCATTCGAAAAAACTCGAGTTTAATGGTAAATGAAAAAACATTGTGTAAAAGTACAACGGTTAATATATATATATATATATAT